>CABHPP010144756.1:7056-67971 GCA_902168425.1 Peromyscus attwateri | reverse complement strand
ATTTCTCGACTATTGCCAGCAGTCTATTGTGGGGGCATCTTTGTGGATTTCTGTGGGCCTCTCTAGCACTTTGCTTCTTCCTGTTCTCATGTGGTCTTCATTTACCATGAACATTCCTTGTGTTCCCTCTCTGTTCTTGATCCAGTTGGGATCTTTAGGAGCTTATTTTTCAGGTTGGCATCACAATTTAGTAAATTCTGTTGAGGGTAAAAAGTATAGAATTATAAAGAGCAAAGATTAGTTATAATAATAAAATCTAATTGCAAAAGCAGGGTTTTTTTTAACATTTCTTATAGCAATCAAATAAGTCAATTAATATATATTATGCAAACATGAGAAATGTTTTTATTTATTTTAATCAATGAATTACTTAGATTAAAAAGTCCATAAATTTTAGTTTATATGCTAGATGTCTTCATATGCTTCCTGTTTGCATGAAGTTTTTGAAAGTAGCTAGGACTTACATTGTAATGTGGAGAATCCATATTCATTCAAAATATTAGGATGTGAACTACTTATTAAGTATTATCTAATTGTTCTTAGTTTCCAATATCAAGAGACTTAATCAAATTATAACAAAAAAGAATTGGTTTAAATAGTGGATGGATTAGGAAAAACTTAGATTTTCTTTGTCCTTCAGTTATCTCGGCCTCTTCATAACATCAAATTTGATGCCAATGGCTAGCCTACTAAATCTCTTATATAACTCAAAATATTTTCTTATAACTAATATTTACATTTAGTCCTACAAATATGATAATGTGGTAAGAATGAGGGTCATTTTTATTTTGCAATAACTATGTTTCTAAGAGTTCAGTTTCTCTTCTTGTTGATAAATGAATTAATTATATTCAGTTTTGATGTTTGTTTTACTGAAACAAAGTTTCAGTGTGAAACAGAGTAGTTTTTGTTAATCCATCTGGAATAAAGAGAGACTTCTGTTGTCAGTCTGTGGAGGTTTGCCATTCATCCTTCATGTGAGAGGAATATTATTATTAAGGAATATTGTGTGCTATAAAATGTTTAGGGCAGGTATTGTGCATGGAGGCTTAAGCCTGCAGTATCATCATTGCTAAGGTTCAAGAAGGAACGTGAGTTTGAGAAAAAGTTGGGTTGTTTTATATATTCATTGCATATTGATCCCCACAAAGAGGTCCTGATAGGAAAGAAAAAGACAAATAAACAAATACAAAAGAAAACAGGCAAAACAAAGTAACCAATGAAAAGAAAACAAAGAATCTAAAATTCTTTTAAATGTTTGAGAATAAAGGGGCAAGAAACCTGAAATTGTAAAATATATCAATCACAAACTTTTTTTAATATGAATTGATGCCTTCCAGAGTCTTCTAAGCTTTCCCAAACACGTTCTCTAGTAATCTTTCAGCATTTACACTACAATCATTTCTCATTTTAATGTATTCTTTTGAAGCAAATGGTATACCTGAGATCATGCTGAGCTTTGGTAAGACAGATGAAACCATGGAGGCAGACAAAACAATGGGCAAAGCCAAGACAGAAAGAGTGAACAACGGAATCTTCAGAATTTAAATTGTAAAGAACAGACAGTGTGACTTGGATTAGGATTTGTTTAGACCTTAGTAAGATTCATAAATATGATGTGACTTTGCATCCAAGAATAACAAAATTTTTAAGACATGATAGAATATGCATAACTGATCTTATTTTTAAATTCTATATAAATTATTTACAATACAAGAACAAGGTACTATGTTTTGTCTAGAGTTAAGGAAAGAACCCATCAAGAACTACCTAGAGATGTTTTGGCTTTCTTGTAACACAATGAACTTTTATTGTTGAGTGAGTCCTTCACATGTTGTTCCAAACGGTTTAGTCTTGAAAACAGTTCATGTTTCATGTTCTCTTATGATAATAGCCCTGGAAAAATGATCTGATGGTACAAAAGCCCCAATTGTGATTGTTAAAAGCATTAAAAACCTCTTAATCAGTAGCAATTATGTTCAACAAATAACAAAGTGAAGAAAACTGAAGTTCTAAAAATAATTACTCTTTGAAAGTTCTATTCACACACAGAGAATATTTTACTATATTTTACTGTACTTGCCTAATACCCTTTATTGTCTAACCCCCACTTCCACTCAATTCTGTCTTCTTAATTCTCCCTTTTTTAGGTGTGTAAGTGTGTGTGTGTGTGTGTGTGTGTGTGTGTGTGTATGTGTGTGTGTACATTTGTGTGTTCCAACAAATTTAATTTAATCTGGGTGGCTTTTATGAAGAAGCATGGGAGCTCATTGGATTATAAGAAACTTACCATTGCTTATACGACTGAATAGAATTCTGATATTCAGGAAGCATTAACTTTCTATAGCTTTTCTGGGATGACATGAGCCAGTCCCCAATTCATAATGGAATGTTGACACCCTGATTTGTTCAGGTCCTAGGCAAAGAAACACAGCTGAATGAATATACTGGCCATATCATGCTCAGAAGACATTTTACAGTATTCTTCCCCATCCTCTGGCTCTTACGTTCTTCCTTCTCCTTTACCATGATGTTCCTTGAGTTCTCGTGATGTATATGCCCCACTTAAAGTGAACACCCACTTACTCTTAGCACTTCGACTAGTTAAGTGTCAGCATTATTTTAAAATATCAATTAAAATATTTATTTACTGAAGTTATTTGAATAAAATATGTAAACACAATACAGAGGAAATAAACAACATAAATTATATATTATAAATAGTAATATATATGATGAAAAATCATGTCCTGCATAATATATTGAACAAATATGTAAAATTATCAGTGTTCCATAACAGAAAATATTTAATGTTTTTCTATGCAAATTGTACTTAGAACTGATTCAAGTGAATTAAGTAAGTTTGAAAAGCAATGCACATTTTTTTTTCATATGGAAAATATGGAAACACGGGTTTTAATTCCAGTGTCCATTTTGCAAACATTAATTTTCTTAGGCAGTGAAGAGCAAAGGCACCAAGGAGAAGCCTGAGTGTTTAATGTTCATGATTTCGTCCTTACGGCTATGCAGCTTTCCACTAGCTGGTTCAGCCACCTCGGAGTTTATCAGTAAGGTAAGTAGAAAAAGAGATATCTGACTACTGAATTCCATTCGTGTGCTCTTGTTTGAGTAATTAAGGAATTTTTAAGAACTATGAACAGAATTTGGCTCTGAAGTAACCTCTGACATTTGAACAAAGTTATTGACACTAAATTTGACAGAGCCAGAGTAATCAGATAAAAGCTTATATACCCTGGATTTTATTAATACTAAAAGACAATATAAATTATTTTAGGAGTTATTTTTAATTGTTACTTCTGTGTATTTCTGTGTCTGACTGTCTGTCTCTATATATGTATGTATGTATGTATGTATGTATGTATGTGTCTATATAGCATCTATCTATCTATCATCTATCTATCTAAGTTTTTTGTTAGTCATTTACCTACCTACATATATATATATATATATATATATATATTTATCTACATAAGATAGGTAGATAGATAGACAGACATACAGACAGACATACAGACTGACAGATAGATAGATAGATAGATAGATAGATAGATAGATAGATAGATAGATAGATAATGCCATGTATATTGGGGTACTCACAGAGGGCAGAAGAGGGTATTGAATTCCATAGGACTGGAGTTATATGTGCTTGTGAATTGTCTGACACAGATAATGGTAACACAACTCAGATAATCTGTAGTTACTATCAACTACTGAGTGATCTTTTAAGCCTCATCATCAAAGAATATTTAAAGAATATAGAAACTGATTTTCATAATTATATAATTATGTTGTTTAAAATACTTCTTCCTAAGCTAATTGCTGAATTTCTCAATTGACAAATGTCATGTTACTTTTCTGTACAAATTTACAAACAGTTACAAATATAATTATAATGTATAATTAAATAACAAAAAAATTCATGGTAGGAAGTAGCTGAGTGAACATATAGAAATCAAAATGAATGCAGCAGGTTTGGAAGGTAATCATGACTATATATGTGTGTGTGTGTGTGTGTGTGTGTGTGTGTGTGTGTGTGTATATATATATATATACACACACAATGTTGGAAGCTTACCCAAATTTAAACCAATACATAAAAAATAATAAAGTTTGGTAAGAAAAAAAGAAAACTGCACAAATGGATCTACCTAATGCCTCTTGTTAAGTGTTCATTCTATATTAACAATACTGACTTTGCCATACTTCACAATAAATATAATTTTCATGCCTTATGATTACATATGTGTTCAATGTATGAAGATTTTTATAAAGACCTTATTAATGATTAACACTATTATTTCAAGCCTTTTCCAGTGAACTGATATAGATTTCTCTATGCACCCATGTTTGTTAATGGAAATGTAGGTCATCTCTACCCTTCTAAGCTTACTTTAGTCACCAGAACATAGTCCATTTGTGTCTTCATTATTCATTCATTACTTCACTTATCTGTTAGATGGCATCTCTCTAAGTATCTCTAGATAGTCTCAAGTTGATAATCTTTTCAACCCAGCCTTCTCAGTGCTAGGATGCCAAAATACACTGACAAAAGTGTTTTCATCTTCTATTTTAAACAGTGGCTAAAATGTAGATATTTCAGTGGTAGAGTACTTACAGAAAATGTACAAGGGTGCAGTTTCAATCTCAGTATTTATGTGTATGTGTGTGTGTGAAAGAGAGAAAAAGAGAGAGAGAAACATATATGTGGAAATTATTTATGTTATATATGATATAACAAGTATATATATGTGGTATCCAAAAATTTCATATTGTGTTCTCACTATGTACTTGTTTCTTGGATATATTTCAAAGGACTGTATGCTATCATGCCAAAATTTAATTCATCATTCAGAAAGTATAAGTAAGCCAATTTCTGTGAGTATGAGTCCATCATTGACTACATACTAAACAAAAGTCCAGCAAAAGCTGGATAGTGAGAAATCTTTCAAGAAGTAATAATATCACATTGTGTGAAATTTTCAAGCATTGCTCTTCTCTTGCCAATATTTACTTCCCTCACTGTTGAAATTTCTACAGTCACAGTCTTCCCTATCACATATAAAAATATTACATATATTTTACTAATTTCTCCCTTTTCTCTGAAGGCCTACTCATGTTACTAATGGTTCTTTTCCATCTGTCCCAGAAATGTGCACTAAGTTAAATTCTCTAGTCTAGAAAGAACACTGGTCTTTCCTTGACCAGATTACCTGACTCAGTGAAATATTTTCCAGGTAAATCCATTTTCCTGAATTATTTTATAATGTCACTTTTATTAGCACTTGAATAAAACCCATCGTGTATTTCTTCATCTTTTTGTAATCCATCCATCAGTTGGTGCACACCTAGGCCACATCCATTCATCCATTTCCTGTCTGTTGTGAATAGAGCAGCAATGGCTGGCAGATACATTTAATGCTACCTGAATTTCTAATCTAAGCCCTTTTAGAAGAAAGAACAAATTTGCATTTGTATGTATACGAACTTGAATATTTATAAAATATATTGTATAACTCCTAGTTTTGCAATGGCTTTGATTATTTAATATATGAGTTTTGTGTAGATTTATTTGTACTGTTTGCATTAGTATTCACATTCAGTCTCCTTGTTTCCATCCCAAATTGAGAATTTTGTCATTTTTAACACTTTTTTTGTTTTTTATTATAATCAACCTTGTTTGGAGTACTATTACTGGTAATCACACATGTACAATATTTCAACAGTGTTTAGATACCTATAATTTTGCATCTCTACCTCTGTCTCTGTGTGCCTGTTTCTCTCTCTGTGTATGTGTGTGTGTCTGTGTGTGTGTGTGTGTGTGTGTGTGTGTGTGTGTGTTAGATCATGGGGGTAATAAGTAAACTAAAAGTTGAAAACTGAGTGAGTATTTTCATATATGGTAACAATCTTTATGATGTTCTGTTGGAATTTGCACTTGAACTTTTTTATGATAAGTTGTTCTTAATATGTTTCAGGCAATATTCCTGGAATCAGAAGTTTTAACACACTATAACTAACAAACATACTTGAGCTGCATAATTTCTCTTGACAGTAAATTGGAATACTTAGGTTTTCAAAGCTAATTGCACTCTCATTTAGTTAATGAACATTTTCAGTAGCAATATTATGATTCTTGTTTCTTTGGGAAAGAGCAAATGATACTTACAAGTGTTCAGTTGTACTGCATGAGACATGTGGCTACTTGGGGATTTTTTAAAACTTTTAAAACAATTATCTTAATTTTACACTGCCAATTACGTCTTATGGAAATCTAATCCTTTACTGCAAATGCATTCATAATGCCCAGAATAATGAAGGTGCTGCTCAGCAACATCATTACTATTCTAAAGAAAAATTGGCTTGAATATATCAGCTGTAATTATTTTTTCTTTACTAACAAGATTATCTCTGCCAAAGATCAATAGCTGACATCTCTTCATTTAATATGGGATAAAAGAACGAGAATCATTCTAAAACACTTAGACAATGATGGTCATTTTTAGACTTATTTTAATCATTATTTTTATTAGTCATATTTTTTAATTTAAAAGTTAATTAAAATATGATTTTATCATTTACTTCCTTCTCTGTCTTCCCTCCAGCCTCTCCCAGGCCACCCCATCACTCTGTCTTTAATTTATGACCTTTTTATGGTTGTTACATATAAATACCTAATTATTTAGACATAAATGCATTCTGCTGGGTATATTTAGTATGGCTTGTGTATATGTGTGTGTGTGTGTGTGTGTGTGCAAATAGAATCAGTTGACTCAAGTTAGTGTTGCTTGTAATGTATATGATTTTCAAGCCTTAGGTGCAGGAATTATGTTAAAATATTTGATGGCTGAGTTATGTCCATTTGCATAAGTAAATTCTTTGACACTTCTGTATTGAAGATAGTTGATTTACCTAAAGACCATTGTATTTACTTGTCATATTCTATATTCTACAAAGGGGACCTCTGATGTTGTAATTGAATTTGGTTTTATATGAATGTGCCCAATATCATTCTTCATAGTAGAAACTCCTGCAGTTTTTTGTATATGAATATTATTCAATTATAACTTTATTATGAAATGTTGTACCTTAAAAAAATCAAACATTGAAATTGACCAGATTCAACTTTGTTCAACACAGTGAATATCTACAAAGTTAGAATAGTCATTCAGTCATTACTCATCCCTAACATTTTCTTGTTCTTTCTCTCTTTACAACATGTTATAATCTACCCATATGTGTATTTATTTACATATATACAAATATCATTGGTCTGATTCCACATGTGAGAGAGAACATGATCATTTCTAGATCATATACAAAGGACATTTATTTCATTTTGTATTTTTTAAACTTTTTAACTTTGAGACTGAAATACAATAACATTTCCTCCTTCCTTTTCTACTTTCAAACTCTCCTATATAGCCCTTCATTTCTTTTTTTCTACTTTTTTTATTAAGAGATTTTCTATTCATTTTACATACTAACCACAGATTCCCCTGTCCTCCCTCCTCCCACCCCCAGCCTTTCCCCCCCAACCCCCCCCTATTCCTGTCTCCTCCAAGACAAGGTCTCCCTAGCCCTTCGTTTCTTTCTTTGAAATCCATAACCTTTTTTCTCATGAATTGTTATTGCATATATATATATATATATATATATATGTATTATCTTTCTCTGAAGAAATTAATTTATTGAAGTTATTTTACAGAAATTTTCAGTAAGTTTTTCACTAAGTTCTTGAAATACCTCTTTGCTGTCTTTCTGAATTAACTTTCTACGTGCTAGATAACCGATGTGACTACATCAGACTCATCTTTCTATTTTTATTTTATTTGTTGTCAATTTTATTATTCCTTTTTAGGTTTTTCATCTTTTACTGAAAATAGTTTATTTTGTCATGTAATATATCCTGATTGCAATCTCCCTTCCGTCTCCTTCTCTTAGTCGCTCCTACCTCCCCTCCAATGCAGATGCACCTCCGTTCTGTCTCTCTTTAGAAAAGACCAGGTTTCTAACAGATAACAACAAAATAGAGCAAAATAAAATGTTCTGGGATAAAACAAAAACAACCACCTCAAAATTGGACAAGGGGAACCAGAAGAAGGAAGAGCCCCAGGAGAAGGCACAAGAATCAGCGAACTACTCATTCCACACACTGGAATCTGTAATGTGTATGCAGAGGTCCAGATCCGTGTTGCCCTGTGCTTGCTGCTTCCGCCTCTGTGAGTTCGCAGGAGCTTTTCTCGGGTGATTTATAGGGCCTTGTTCCCCTGGTGCAGTCCTGCTCCTCTAGGTCCCACACTCCTTCTGCCTTTTCTTCTCTGGATTTCCTGGAGCTCTGCTGGTAGGAATTTGATGCAGACATCTCACTGAGACCTGTGTGTTCCAAGGTGTCTCTCTCTCTCTCTCTCTCTCTCTCTCTCTCTCTCTCTCTCTCTCTGCCTCTCTGCATAATGTCTGGCTATAGGTCTTTGTAACTCTTGTAAGAAGGTTTCGTCTTATAGTCCAAACAGTCCTTTGGGAAAAAAGGATGGGTAAATATTTTTTTTTCCTAAAATGCCATCTCTCCCTGAAAGAAATAGTTAGAGTACAGAATTTCCCTAGAAATGCCATTGGCTGTCCATTACATATTTTAAATGTAGAAACATGCCATCTATTAAAGGCAGTGTTTTTGGAGTAAGTGGTATCATTTTAATACCTCATATTTATTGCAAATTTACTCATCTATCCCAACTTTAATTTCTTCCACAAGTCAGTATCTTAACTAACAAATTTTGAAAATGAGAATTTTTAATAAGAACATTATGATAAATCATATTGTGGATGTTGTTAGTGTAAACTTCAGTTTTAATTAGTTTTGCAGAATGTTGTAATAAAAACTTCATTCTTCTTAATTAAGATCACAATTAAAACTTTAGCTAGTCTAAATGATTTATAATCTTTACAGCATCAGCTTTCTAACCTGAAAGGTGGATTCAGGGATGACAGGGTGCAGGGAAATGGTTTAAATTGTAAATATGATATTATTAATAATAATGGTAACAATAATAATAATGCATAAAATAATTATCACATTTGTTTACCTCCATTCAATATATTGGCTTTCATATTGATTATTATTTATTTTTCCTTTTATTTATTTTCTTTTAGTGAAAATAGGTTCTTTTCTCATACATTATATCCTCTAGTTTTGCCTCCAACTACTCCTTCCAGGTCCTGCTCTCCAGATAAACTCCCTTATTGTCTCTCATTAGAAAAGAACAGAGAGCTGGTCAGTGGTGGAGCACACCTTTATTCCTAGCACTGAGGAGGAAGAGACAGGCAGATCTTTGTGAGTTTGAGGCCAGCCTGGTCTAGAGAGCGAGATCCAGGACAGACACCAAAATTGCACAGAGAAACCCTGTCTCAAAAAACAAACAAAACAAAAAAAAACAAAAAAAAGAAAGAAAGAAAGAACGAAAGAAAGAAAGAAAGAAAGAAAGAAAGAAAGAAAGAAAGAAAGAAAGAAAAGAACAGAGGCTTCTAAGAAATAGCAACCAAACATGAAAAAAATTAAATATAACAAGATGAAGGAAAAAAAATCATTAAACTGAAGATGATCACAGCAACTCAGTAGTAACAACAGGAGGAAAAGAGTCCCATGAGCAGGCAGGCAACAGACTCAGAGACCCACACGTTCTCAAATTCAGGATTCCCGTACTAACCTAACAGCTCTAATACATATGCAGAGGACATGTTGCAGACCTCTGCAGGCCTTTTGCATGCTGTTTCAGTCTCTGTGTACTCAGATGTAGATTACTTAGTTGAATCAGAGGGTCTTGTTCCCCTGATGTCCTCTGTCCACTCTGGCTCCTATTCCAGGGGATTCCCTGAGCTCCGTGGGGAGGGATTTGATGCAGACTTCAAACCTAGACTCTCCACATAATGTCTGGATGTTGGTTTCTGCATCTGTTCCCCTCTGGTGTGTGAGGAAGCCTCTTTGATGATTGGATAAGGCACTTATTTGTAACTATAGAATAATATCATCAGGAATCATTTTAGTGATTTTTTAGAGCAGTTTTTGTTTGTTTGTTTTACTCTAGGCCTTTGGGCTATCTAGTCTCTGGTTCTCTGTTGCCCAAACAGTATCCGGTATGAGTTCCTTCTCATGGAGTATCCCTTAGGTCAAATCAGGCATTGGTTGGTTACTCCCACAAGTTTTGTGTTACCATTGAACCTCAGCGTATTTTCTAGGCAGCGTAGTTGGTAGGTGGAAGATTTTATTGCTGGGTTGGTGTCTGCATTTCTCTTTCAGTAGCCTGCAAAGTTCCTTCATGAACTGAAGAGACTAGAGCATAAGAGTGAGGGCTCCAAGTAGGCACCAGCCCAAATTTTCCGTATTCAGTGAGTTGTGTGGGTGTCATCCTTGGCAATGGGGCTCCACTGTCTGTTTACAGAGATCAACTTTATGAGAAATAGCTAGAGTTGTTAAGAGATTTTCATGGAACTCCTGGGCCAACAACTCAATTCACTATAACCTAGTCTTGCCAATGGAAGTCTTTTCTGGCTATAAGAGATCAGCAGTTGAGACTCTGTATTCCCTATTGCCAGGAGTAATCATTACGATCACCCTTATAGGTTCCAGGAAGCTTCCACAAAACTACGTTTCCACAAGATCTCCAAAATCCCCCTCCCCAATTCCAGACATCTTTCCCTGTACCCTTTCCCTCCATCCCATCTTGTTTCCACTGGATTCCTCTGCTCCTATCCCCATCCATCCACAGTCTACCTGTGAAATCTATTCTACTTTGCCTTCCCTGTGCCCCGCTGCCCCCACACCACTCTTTGTTACCTAATATCTCTGGGTCTACAGCGGGTAGCTTGGTTATCATTTGCATAATGGGTAATATACCCTTATAAATGAGTATATACCACATTTATCTTTTGGTGTCTGCATACTCCACTCACGATGCTTTTTTTTTCTAGTTTCATCCTTTTGCTGCTTTTTTTTTCTTTTTTGGTGGGTTTTTGTTGTTGTTTTTTTACTGTAACACTTTGATTTTTCATTACACAATGAGGTGTGGCTGAGGCCTAACATTCTCTCTGGACAATAGAAAAAAAAAAGTTGTCATTTCTTTTAGAGTTGGGTACAAAAACCTGATATAAATTAAGAGAGTAAATGCATTTCCAGATGTCAATCCAAATACTTCCCAACTCAAGGCAAGTATTAGCCCAGAGTGGTCAGGAGTGAAAATACCAGGAAAGAAACTAGATCTTAAGTCTTGGACTTTACAACCATTTTAGACTGGCAAGATGAAAGTGGTAACCAGTTCAGGAGCTCTTGCCATCCCAAAGGAATTCTGGAAGTCAGCTGTCAGTTAATACCCTGCACAGATCACTTCATGGAGCTCACACAAATCCACCAGTCTGGGGAGTTTTCTTCCACAGTGTGCTCTCCTCAGCTACCCAAGTGACCGAGTCACATGGACTAAGGACTAAATCACTTTATCAACAGGGTAGTAAACATATATCAAGTGAAGAGTTAACCTGAATGCAAGGTCAAAAGTCAGCAATAAGTTATACTATCCAGTGCTGATTTGGATACAAGTTTCAAGGACAGCTTTCTTTCATAGGCTTATTCCAGTTTCATGAGACCAGTATGAGGCATGTGCATTTGCTAGGGCCAATTGACATTTTAAAATTAACTCCTGCAGCAGGTGCTTGGCAGCTGCTCAGTCCATAGTAGTAATTGCAGTAAACAGTGGTGGGGCCTGAGGTCTTATTGTGCTTGCTGATTCACATTTGCTGGAAGATGGAGAGTGAGGAAAAGATCAAGGCACCAATCTATACTGAATACTTGCATTTAGGGGCATCACAGATCTTAATGTTCATTGTGCTGAGTGGTAGGGCTGTAGTATCCTTATGCATCAGTCATCAATGCCTGAGTACATGGTAGTACCATCAGACAGCACAGAGTTAGCATACAGACCCTTGAAGATGTTCACATCACACTTCATGATGGAGTTAAATATGGTCTTGTGGATGCCACAAGACTCCATGCCCAGGAAGGAAGACTAGAAGAGCACCTCCAGACACTGGAAACACTCATTGATGATGGTGATCATCTGCCCCTCAGGCAGTTCATAGCTCTTCTCCAAGGAGGAGTAATATGCAGCAGTGGTTATTTCTTGCTCAAAATCCAGGGCAGCATACTAGAGCTTCTCCTTAATTTCATGCACAATTTCCCTCTCAGCTTGATGGTGAAGCTTTACCCACACTCAGTATGGATCTGCATAAGGTAATCTGTCAGATCCCTACCAATCAGGTTCAGACTTAAGATGGCATGGGGAAGAGCAGAGCCCTTGAATATGGGCACTGTGTGTGTGTGACCCCCATTACCAGAGCCCATAACTGTGGTGTGTCCAGATGCATATAGGTACAGCATCACCTGAGTGGTCACATACAGGGCTGGGATATTGAAGGTTTCAAACATTATCTTTTTTCTCATGATCCCCATTAGATTGCCAGTACCCCCAGTCAGCAGGAAATAGTATAGGAAGCTACATCCAAATTCCCAAAATATTGTTTATGAAGGTTTATTTTTATTTAAAGTCTGCTGATTATAAATTCAATCTTTTTCTAAAGAAGAAAAAGGGATATAGATATGATGGGATGAAAAGATATATAATTGAATCTACTTTTAAAGAGCAGCAACTTGTTTGAAATGTTTTACATTGCTATGGATTTTAGTTTATTGATACAAATTTAAAGTTAATTTTGTTGTACTCTATATATATTCCTACTCTTGTTTAAGGTACTATGTTTATGCAACTTATTTAAAATTACAATTTATAATTAAGAAATACAGATAAATAATTAGTCATCTATGACAATCAAACTTATAGTCATGTTAGTTAAGTTTTTTAGGTATATATAGATATATTTCAATTAGGTAAGTAATCTTCAAACACTTCAAAGACTCACAAAATATGGCATTTTAAATGTTTTAAGAATCTAGACTTTTCTGGACAGTGAGACACATCTGCTCCTGGCAGCACCAATTACTTCAAAGAGGATAATGGGCATCAAAGAAACTCATTATGGAGTTTGTTTTCTTTATAGCAAAAGTTAGTCACTGGGCAAAAAAATGCCCTTGTCTTGACTGCTTGACAGGATGCTGTATAAACTGAACATGCAGAATCCATGGGAAGGTGACCACTGAACTTTGCAAGGCAGGATGGTCCTTCAGTTTCCTGCTTTACAGAAGAAACTGCCAGACATTCTACTAGACATGGGGAGAACCAACTGATGAACTTTGTCAGAATGGGTGGAACAGTCCTTAAAATTTCCTGCTTCACTGAAAGCTATGCCAGAGACTCTAGGCCTGTAGGCTAAAGATAGATGCCTCTGAAGCTTGAGAGTTTCTCTCTGGGTCCTGCCAAGCCCTTGCAGTCCTACAGCCCACTTATGAAATAATCACTCAGAAGCTTATATTACTTATAAACTATATGGCCGAGGCAGGCTTCTTGCTATCTAGTTCTTATATCTTAAATGAACCCATTTCTATTTATCTATAAGTTGCCACATGGCTCGTGGCTTACTGGTATCTTAACATCTGCTTCTCATGGCAGCGTCTGGCAGCATCTCCTCTCTCAGCCTTCCTGTTCCCAGTCTTCTCCTCTCTTTTTGTCCCGCCTATACTTCCTGCCTGGCTACTGGCCAATCAGCACATTGTTTATTAACCAATCAGAGCAACACATCCACAATATAGAGAATATCCCACAGCATGCCTCAACATTACAAAGGGACTTTGGATAACTTTCCAGGTAGCCAGATGTCTCTGTCATTTCTAGAATTATGGAAGTTCCTTGCCCTGCACTTCCTGCTTATTCAGGTAATATTAAATCCTTCTACAGTATTTGATGGAGTTGAAGACTAGTTATAATTTTTCTTAGTCATGATAAAAGATAAATTAGATATAAAACTTTAGATTCACAAAAATAGGATAGATGATAGAATATTTTCTTTAATTTTGCTAAATATAAATAGACTAGATATTGTAACTGTAATTCTTGCTTGATAACTGTTTTGTTATATATAATTTTACTATGTTAAATTAAAAACCTTCCTTTTTGATTAATCAGAAAAGAGGAAGTGCTATGGGGTGTCTTTCTGTATGCTGTGAATATGTATGGCTCCCATTGGATAATAAATAAAGCTGTTTTGGCCTATGGCAAGAAAACTTACAGCCAGATGGGAAATCCAAGCACAGATAGAGAGAAGAAGGGTGGAGTTGAGAGAGACACCAGCTGCTGCCCAAGGAGCAACAAGATGCCAGCAACCAGCAATGCCACGGCCACATGGCAACATATAGATTAATATAAATGGGTTGAATTAAGTTGAAAGATCTAGCTAATACAAGCTGAAGCCATAAGCCATACAGTTTGTAATTAACATAAGCCTCTGAGTGATTATTTATAAGTGGCAGTGGGACCACAGGTGGGAGAGATTTGTCCAGACCACCGGGCTGGGCAGGACCAGAGAAACTTCCAGCTACAATTATCTGTATCATCTTCTCCCTGTTAGCCTTTGGAGTTCAAGATAGCCTCAGTCAGTGGCGCTTGGTGCTCTTCAGGAGCCACACACAGTTTACTGTAGAACATGTGGTGCCAGATTTCCATGTTATCTGTTGGTGACAATGACATTCTTAATAGTTTAATTCAGGGTCAGGATACTCCTCCTGTTCTAAGCCCAGCCATCCATGTCATTGTCTTTTGGGCCCATGCCAACAATGATGCCCTGGTGTCAGGGAGAGAATGATGGAAGAAAACATGGTACTCAGGGCATTGTCAGCAGCAAAACCCAGTTTACACATACTTGATTTCTTGTTCTAATGGGGCAACTGAGCAGTGAAAAGACACTCAGAGTAATTTGGCAACAGAGAGTGAGACCCATGATATCATTGCTTTTAACAGCTGAGTAATACTCCGTTGTGGAAATGTATCACATTTTCTTTATCCATTCTGTTGAGGAACATTTAGGTTGTTTCCAGTTTGGGGATATTATGAATAAAGCTGCAATGAACATGGTTGTGCAAGAGTCCTTGTGGTAGAATGGAGTATCCCTTGACTATTTGCCCAAGAATGGCATAGCCAGATCATGAAGCAGATGGATTTCCATTTTTTTTTTCCTGAGGAACCACCATATTGATTTCCATAGTGGCTGTACAAGTCTGTACTCCTTCCAGAAATGGATGAGTGTTTCCCATTGCTCCACATCCCCTCCAGCATAAACTGGCCCTAGTTCTCTATTGGATGTGGAGTTGGTAAAATTGGCATCAAAAAGACCTTGTTTTTTGTTATTTTCTTGAGAACAGAATACAGTTGTATCATTCTTCCCTTCCGAAACCTCATATATTACCCTCCCTGCTCTCTCAAATCCACATCCTCTATTTTCATTGATTGTTGCTACCAGCATAAGTGCGTATGTATATGCATACATATTCCTCCTTATAGCATGCTCAATGTATACAAAAACCGCTTACATGTACATTTGCAGGGCTGATTGTTTGATACTGAATAAACAGTTGGTGTGCTCTTCCCTGGGTAGGACTATTTACTCTGCTCTCACTATTCCTTATTTTCACATAGTTCTTCATGCAGATTTAAGATCTTTAGGGCTTTCTCTGTTTACTTTGTCATAACTGTTTGTGTTATTCTTGTTCAGCTCCTGGTTGTGCAGTCATGTTGGTAATATTTCATGGCTATTGCTTTTGACATTACTAGAAGTCACTACAGCAAACGCTCTGCTCTTATGAAGTTATAAACTTTCTTCCCCTTCTTCTGCAATATTCCTCAAACCTTTGGTGTTGGAGTGTTTTTCCAGATATAGTCACAGGGACTGGACTCCACAACTTTCCATTTTAGTTGTTTGTATTTTTTAAGTAACAGTATCTATCTCTTGCAAAGTTAAGTTTCCTTGAAGAGGGGTGAGGAATACATTTACATGTGAGTTTAAGGACAAAAATTTAGAGATTAGTTAAGGATTATTTTGGTTTAGTGAAGTTGTGGCTATAGTTGCTCTTCCAACACACATGACTACTGCCCTGACCCTCAGAAGATGTCTAAGTTTCCAGTAGCAGGCATGCTTTCTATCTTTTTTATTAGGTCTTAAGTCAAATTAGTAAGCTGTTGGTTACTGTCAAGGTATGCGTGTCACTAGATATCATAGCTTGGTAGTACTGTTCTTTGCTCCACTTCTATGGAATTTTTCATGGTTTCTTCTGATACTGCGAAGCTAATCCTCTGGGAGGAGAGGTTCAGATCAATGTCAACCCAGAGGTTTCTGAGCCCTGTGAGGAAATGCATAGTGTCTTCAGCATCAACAACATACTTTTCATGTCTTGTGGTCAATTAAGAGAAATATCAATTACACATAAATTTTGAGAGTCTCTTGGACAGCCACACCAGCAACTCAATGGAGGGCCTCTCATGCTTGGAGTTGAGGGTTTTGTTAAGTAGACTTTGGCTCTTAGAAGAAATTGTTAGCTTAGATGAGAAATTTTTATTTAAACTATCTATGTATATCTATACTCAAACTTAAGTGTATTATATGTACTTTTAAGGTGAATAGTTAATAGTATTCCTTGCAGCCTTTTCAGACATTCTTATTATTTTACCGTCCTTCCTCTGTATTTATTTCCTTCCTTCTTCACTAATTAGAGCTCTTCCCTTTTTTCAATCAGATTATATTGATTTTTAATAATTATATTTTAATAATCATTATTGTATGCAAGAACACTTACTCAAACTTCATTATCTAGTAATTGTAGAAACCATTATTTACTTAGTAAAAACCATTTTCTGCATTACCTTAAAAATTTCATGTTTTATGTTTTAATACATCAAACAAGTATCACAATTTTAAAATCATTTATAAGTATTTTGCCAAATAACAAGAGTAATTGTCATAGTAATTATAAAACTTTCTAGAAAATGTATTATTGCTCATACTATATAGCTCATATATAATTGTTTTGGAAATACTACTAAATTCTCATAGAGATTTTGAAACTTCAAAAATCATTATTCATTTTCTTTATTTTTTTTCTTTTTCAGGGATAAGATTTCTCTGTGTAACAGTCCTAGCTGTCCTTGAACTCACTTTGTAAACCAGGCTGGCCTTGAACTCACAGAGATCTACCTGCCTTTGCCTCTGAGTGCTGGGATTAAAGGCATGCTCTATCACTGCCCAGCCACTATTCATTTTCTTATTATTTCAATTTATAGCTTAATTTTATAGAATTGTATATAGAAAAGTTCATTTTCGTTGTCCATATTTACAGAAATAATTGTCTCTTGTAAATTAAATCAGACAAATATTCATGTGATAAAATCTTGGTGGCCCCAGATGGTCCAATTGGAATGTTATTGGATCTTAAGGACTCTCCTTCTAACACTAGTGAGTCTATAGGTGAATTCATAGTTAAACATTATTATCAGGAGGTAAAGACCTCGGGGACAGGGCCCAGATGAAGAAGGTGAATTGCAACATATCTACCTTTGAAGGAATGTTGCTGCTGTAGCTTCTTTCATTTCTCTTTCTATTTATTACCCATATTACCATTGTCTTCACTGAAAGAGCACTTTATTAAATTACCTAGAGAATGAACAGGTATCTATGGAGTGCTGCAGAAAGGGTGATTGATTGAGAGTTTCTTAAAAAAATACAATATGTGTAAGTGAATGAGACATGATTTCTCAAAAAAAATGAATATAAGCAGTGATATAAAATGGAGGTTTTGTTCAGGCTAAAAGCTTTCTACTTTGATTAAAAATAAAGAAAAAAGAAGACACTTTGCTGAGGTACTTTTCATTTGCATTTGAATATTGAATCCTTTGGATTCATTCTTTCATAGATAAAGATGTTTAGATTGTTTTTAAATTATAGCTAAAGAATGTTATTGCCCTTATCTAAATTATCTACTTTTCTCAATGTTATTATTGTATGCTATGATGACATACTTGTATGTATTTGTGCGAACACTTCACTGTATATTTGTACTCTGGCAGTAGATATATTTACACAATATACAAAGACATAGTTAGCTATCTTCCTCAGTGTTTCTGTATATGCAGCCTTTTGTTTTGTATCTCTGCAAATGAGTATGAGTGTATGTTAATATCCATAATGGACATGCTGAGATTTTTATTGTGAGTAAAATTAACATATAGATCAACTTATGACATCTTAATAGCAGCAAATCCTATCACTCATATGCATGGTATACCCTGGTCACTTATTTAAGACTTCAGTTTCTATCAGTAATGATTATAATTTTCAGCTCTGATAAATTTTTAGTTTAAGCATTGAGAATTCCATACATGTCTACAATGTACTTTGAATATATCCACACCAACAGCCCTTCTCTAAGTCTTCCCAAACCTCTTTACTCAAACTTTATTTCCCATTCTTCTTTTGTTCTAAAATGGTCCACAATGTCCAAATTTAGTGTGATTGAAATGCACCTGAGTAGAAACCCACAACATGGTTCAAGGTCAAACTACCTCAGCCACACTCCTGAAGAAGACAACACTCCCCTTCACAGCAACTATGACACTGGCAATAGATTGTCAGCAGCAGTGTGTCGAGGCTCTCAGGCCCCCTTTTCATCCATGCTAAGATGTTTATTAGCTTGATCTTGTGCAGATCCTGTGCAAGTTGACATAGCTACAATGAATTAATGAGTGCAAAAGCCTTGTGTTGTTCAGAAGATACTGTTGGGCAGAAGTCTTCCTTTTCTGTTTGAAGGAAGTATAACTTGAAATTGTATAACCTCATCTTTCATGATATTCCCTAAGCCTTGGAGGAAGAGAGTTATACAGATGTCACATTTGTGGATGAACATCCTATAGATACTTCTTCTGTGCACTTTGACAAACTGTGACTCTTAACCCAACAGTGATCACATAGGGCATTCTCTCCATCCCTGCCCCTTATAACTTCTACAATGTGTAACTTAACCTGCTCGATCTGAACACCAAACATAGGCCCAGCTTGGGATCATATAAGGTGATCCCTTTGTCCTCACAGCCTATGAACCCTGCCTAACCCTTGAGCATGGCCATGAGCATTCAAATCTCCCTCCTACCCTTCAGTCTCTCCTGAAGGCCCTTCTTACTGTTGATTTATGAGCACCACATTGGTATACTGAAAACATATAGCAAAGTCACAAACAACAACTTAACATCAGATGCCCAGTCTCACTCAAAGTATACACACAACAAAAAATATAAAAAATACACTACACAAAAAACATTAATCTCATTGTTCTAATAACTTAAAATTTATTATTTTTTTCTTGTGTTTTATTTTTTGTTGACATTTAATGGTATTGCTTCAGTTAAATTTCTTCCTATTCTTGGGAAACAAAAGTAGCATCTTTTCCAATTCATTGACCTTGACTTATACAGCCTTGGTACAGTCACTTCAAAATTTGACTAATGTGAGTGTTAATTAAATGTATATGTTCATAATTTTCAGGAAATTTATATTCATTATCTGGGAGACTTACACTGATTTCTGAAAAGAAGTCAGATCAATTACTAAGTAGCTTTATAAAGCTAGAAAATAATGCTAATATAATATTTATTCCAATAAATATCAAGAGAAATAAATTTAATGGAAATAGAACTTGCTCTTTATTTTCTGTTTCTAAAATGAGAAAAATAATTACATTTAACCAATTATAATATTTTAAGGATTAAAAATATTATTATGCAAAGCTCTTGAAATTGCCAAGAATTATAACTCATGACAATGTACTATGTGATTTTTTTCATATGCATGCATAATTGTTAAATAAATTGAGTCTTAGAAAAATAGATGTTTGAGGTGAAAGCAAATATTACCTGATTATCATTGAAACAAAAAAATGTTTTATTAACTATATATTAACTCTTTTTATACATTCCAATATCATTCACCATTGATAACAAAAGGGTTTCTACTTCCTTGCTTTTATTTTTGCAACAAAAGAATATAAATAAATAAAATACTGGAATAAAACAGACGTTCCAATATGACAAATAATATTTTCTGATTCATTTTACATGCATTTTTTCACCTCTTTGAAATTCCTTGGTAAGCCATTTTGGTGAGACATCATGGTTATAGTGTCTGCTGTTTAAATATAAATATATCCAAAAACAATTACAGAAAAAGAGGCCACAAATTTTAAGTAGAACATGAATAGGGTACATGGAAAGGTTTTGAAGAAGAAAAGGGAGGAGGAAAGGATGTAATTACACTCTAATCTCAAAAAAAAAAAAGGAAAAATGTAACCAGGTTGGTCCGTATCTGCCTGTGATCTCTGCAGTTCCAGCATCTGCCTCACACAGCCGATGTAAATGACGTATAGTTAGTGACTTCTGGGCTATTTTGGCCAATATACCTAAATACAACAAAATTGTGAATTGTATTGAATTGCTATGTAGATACTTTATTGTAGCAGTGCAAAGAAGTAAAATTAAGCAAATTAATAGCATGTGTAAGGGATGTAAACAAAAGCATTTTGCCCTGCAGGGATGGACAAATACTTTCTTGAAAATGAAAGTGGTGGTGTTTTGGAAGTTATAATATAGAATATGTTTAGACAGATAGAAACCAATGTTATGTTATACTTTTCTGTATGCAACATTAAGAAAACCATGTCAAATTCTATATGTAAGACTTGTGCAAAGTCACTGATGAGTGAGTGGAAAGATTGTTAGACCCAGAGGATCAGTATGTATGCTCTGAGATAGTATCTTCTGGACATGACTGTGATGTTATGTCTGTGAAATATCAGTCATGATTTCTCACTTAGGATCTACTAAAAACATTCACTCTCTCTCACACACACAGGCACACACATACTTGTGCATACACACATGCCTAAACCAGCAATGATTATAGAAGAGGCCATAGATACTAGAAGGAATGACAGTGATTGGAAAGGAAAAGGGTGGGACAGAAACCATGTAAATATACTACTCTGCTATGAAATTCTCAAGAAATGGCCAAAAGATTAATTAATCAATAAATAAATACATGACTTTAGTGGTACATGCCATTTATCCCAGTACTCTGGAGTCACAGGCAGATCTCTGTGAATTCAAGTCAGCTTGTTCTACATAGTATGTTCTAGGTTAGGCCAGCCCAAACTACATAATGAGATACTGTCTCCTTAAGAAAACAGACAAAGAGAAAAATCATATTCTAAAAAAAATTTATGAAAAACACTATTATAAAACAGAAAATGAATAACCTAGCCCAATTTAATAAATGAAGTCAACTTTTCAATTAATAAAAATTCTGAAAAGTAATAAAGGAGGAAAAGCTTGGTTTTTATTTAACCACGTATGTTTTACCTAAGCAGTTTTTCCAAAGGAGTTTGGGTATCATATTATGGATTGATTTTTTTCTCCAGAGTTTTGTTGTGGAGGTATTTTATGTGATTTTTAAATGCATGCCCAAGGCATGATTTGATACTACTATTCTTTTTTCATATTTCTATATGAATATCTACTCTAAACAAAGAAGAAAATGGAATGAATGCTTATATTTCAGGGAGACAATGCTTAAAATAGGCTTTCCATACAATAGCTCTGGAGCCCCCATGGTACAGGAGTAGGCCCTCTGGATAAGTAAGACAGTTGTTGAGCTTGAACTGTATAGGGGGCCCTGGCAGTGGGATCGGGACTGGTCCGTAGTGCATGAGCCGGATTTTTGGAGGCCAGTGCCTATGCTGAGACATTGCACAGCCTTAGTACAGGGAGGGGGGTGTCTTAGACCTGCCTCAACTGAATGTACCAGGCTCTGCTGACTCCCCATGGGAGACCTTGCCTTGGAGGAGGTGGAAATTGGGGGGTGGGTGGGTTGGGGAGAAGGCTGGAGGGTGGGAGTAGGGAGGACAGGGGAATCTGTGGTTGGTATGTAAAATGAATAGAAAATCTCTTAATAAATAAAATAAAATAAAATGATGATCTCCATTTTTAAATAGCTTTATCATTTTAAATGGGAACTCAATGATCGACTGAAAAAAATTCTTCAAAAACAAGATGTACATATGAGGACAAATGTTCCCCAGCCTCCTTGGCAAAGCACCACCTTCTCTCACTTTGCCTGTGTGCACAGCTATAAAAGTAGGGAAGCAATTTTTAGAGTTATGCTGATTGAGATAATCTTCATGATATGCTGATCTCCAAAGCCTGGTATCCCAAGGGTTGAATTTGGAAAGATGTAAATCGGTTTCCTAACACTACATTTTGCAATGTGTAAATTAATAGCTTGACATTTCACAGCTGTTTTAAAGGCTATGCTTTACAGGATAAAATATCAATCACAAACATACATCTACCCAGAAATGTCAAATCCCGCCCAAATGAATACTGCTGCAAATTAGCAGCAGGTCATATTGCTCTGCTGTCTTTCACGTGTGATGCATTTCCTTTCTTTCCAGGTTAAGCATTCCCTGGGAGAGGCTGAAACCTATTTTCTACCCCATATAAAAGATGAGTAGTAAGCTGCTTTAATAACAGAACACAGTAACCAAATTCTAAGCCTGTTTGAGAGAGGCATTGTGGTATCCTTAAAAAAAGAAATTAAACTAGAGTTACAAATATCTGGATTGAATATCCAAGCTCACTCTCAATATTTGTTTGTATTTAATACCTCTCCAAATCCAGTTAAATTCTGATAACATTATTTTAAAATGTTATTAAATATATTTATGTTGTGTGTTTAAGTGTGTCTGTGTGTGTGTGTGTGTGTGTGTGTGTACATAAGTGGATAGCGGGGAGAACACTCTCATGTCCTTGTGAAGGTCAGAGTACACCTTTCTAGATTAGTTCTCTCCTCCCATCAAGTAGATCTGGAAGATAGATCTCAAGCAATCAGGATTAGTGTTTCTATCCTCTGAGCTGTTTTGCTGGCCTCTCAGAATTATTTTGAATTGCTTTGTTCATCACACAGAGGTTCATGAAGTTCATGTAAGCTAAGAAATTTCAGCATTTTTAAAGAATTAAAAGGGATTATTAATTATATGAAAAATTGTTTCCTTTATTTTTATACATGTATTGGTCAATGTTTGTATCCAACTCATGATATCCCAACGGGCATGAAAACGTGCCTCATATAATTCAGAAAAGCTCCTGTTTTAGTAGTCAAGTCCATCTGAGATGACTATGAGCCTAAGGTACTCCTCTAAACTTCATGTCAAAGGACCTCCGTCCCCTCTTTATTTCAAATGATGTTCCAAAATTTTGAACTTCTCTCATGCCCTGTCATATTACCAAGCAATGGTTAGCCCCTTTAATTTTTAACATAATTCTCTACTAATTATTCGTATTGAGTATGAATAATAGTCAAGATTAGATAAGTTTTAGCAATTGTACTGGGTGGTTAGTCCCAGATATTCTGGCATATTTTAAGGTCACTGCAGGCATACCATATATAATTCATATGCTTAATTGTCATTTCACACAAAATATAAGGGTGAAGGTCAAACCACTCAATGTGGAGAGGCTAAATTCAATTGACTGCAATTGGTTAGGATGCAGGAACAGTTTCACCAACTCCACTATGTATTCTTAAAAAGGGGATAAAAATTAATTAATTTTTGGATAGTCTGGATACCAATCATGATTTTCTTAACAGTGTTGACACTGAATAAACACAGTGGATAAATAAATAATGCACACATTAGTTATATATTACATTTAATGCTAGCATCCTGAGAATCAAACAATATTTCTCTGTCCCTCAAAGGAGTTATTCACATGAAGGATACTCTTAAGGAAGTGTTCTATGTCATTGATCAATATAACTATTGGAATGAATAATCCTTAATATTTTTGCTTGTTTTTCTTTACAACAGAATCTCAAGGTAGTATCAAACTCAGTGTATAACCCGTGATGGCCTTGGCTTTGGATCCTTATGCCTCTACATTTTCAATTCTGAGATTACAGTCATATATCTTCATACAGAAATTGTGCAGTTATGGTAATCAAACCTGAGCTCTGTATATTCATAGGCAAGCATCTTATTGACTTAGCTACATTCACAACCACATAAATTTGATCTTTTAAGATGAATTACCTTGTTCAAATACACCACGTATGTACTCCTTTTGGATAAAACACTAAAGTTTTGTTTATATTATCATATTGACTGTGAGTTCATATGTGCAAATGCCTTGCCTCCAGAAAACACTGCTTTCTTGATATTATTCATCACTTCTTGAATTTACAATTTTTTTCTAGCCTCTATTCTGCAATTTTCCCTGAATCCTTGTGGAAAAGAAAGCAATATAGACATCCCATTTAAGGTTGAGATTTCCACAGTCACTTGTTTTCTTCGTGTTGAGAGCTGATAATCTGTGTTAACTGTCATCTACGGAAATAAAAATCCTCTGTTGAGACTGGCAAACACTCTGATCTATAGTGTGATAAATTATTATAAGTCATTTTAAAACTATGTCCATTTAGCAGAATAATAGTATTGTGTTCTCCTCTAAGGCCTGTAAACTATCTAGCCACAGAATAGATTGACCACATACTAGGCCGGACACTAATTCCAAGTCCAATTGTGCAACAGAAACTGGACTTCACGAGGGGTATAAGAAAACACAAAGTGAGCTGGGTACAGAAGGCACTGTGGAGAATGTGGTTACAGGGTGAGATGGGTAGAGGAGGTCAAAATCTTCACAATACATTTAATAAAATGATCAAATAACATAAAAATATATGAATATAGTACATTTGTATATTACATATTATATACATATAACATACATTATATGTATGTTTTATATAGAGAGACAGAAAGGAAAAGAGAGGGAGAAAAAGAGAAAGACAGAGACAAAGAGAGAGAGTGTAGATTGGTGGCTGTTGGAGCTGAGACTGTAGCCGATTGAGAGTCACAGCTTAAAATATGAGTAAAGTATATGCTGCATTAATAAACTTATTTTTAAATAAAAAATACATGTGGAATAAAAATGGAGTCAATAATAAATTCCATTATATATTGAATGTTATATGTATAGTGTTTTCATTTTTTAACATTCAGTGCTTTGTCTTACAAAGTTATCATATATATGAAATATTACAGAATATAATATGTGCTTTGTCTTCATATCATTCAATTTCATTAATTGGGATCATATCAGATATAGATTATAGTTACTAATGCATGTTATTTTAAATTAATTGTGTGTTTAATTACAGGGAATAAGTTACCATTGATATAAACAAAAGTATATTGACTTCCCCATGTGATAGTAAGGAAATCCAAGCATTTTTTGAATTTTGCAATCTTATTTTAAGGGCTATTTTTGTAGCTTGGTGGTAGCACACTCATTTATCAAGTTTGGGGTCTTTGGTTTGATCTCCAGTACTGAAAACATAACATTCTCTGGTATTGTGATTAATATTCCAAGTGAGACTTGAGAAACCTGGGTCTGGGGTAAGAATCTCCAAAGTATAAATCTGGTAAACATAGACTTAAAATTATCCTTCTGAAACTTGTGTTTTATTCAATAAAATCTTCATGAAGTTTATCTGTTCTTTTTAATAATTTATGCTTTGAGGAATTTATTTAGGAAAAAAATGTTTAGATAATTCTCACATACTTAAATAAAGCCACAAAACAGAGAATGAGTAGGGGGTAGATTATATCCAAACATATAATATACATTTATGAATATTTAATAAATAATTTAAGTAAGCTTCAAAATTAAAACAAGTAATGTTGAAAGATGAATTGCGTAAGCAGCATTAACTGAGGTTGCTAAGAGGTATATTAAAAATATAACAGTCAAGTTGTAGGAATTTGTATGTCATGTCAATAAATCTATACAACAAATAATAAAACTTATGAAGTACAGTCTCAAATATAATTAAAAGAAATGTATTTCAGCCCTAATATTAGGTACTTATCATATATCCTGGACATCCTTTTATTCTTCCTACATCAGTGTAATTTAAACAAGAATGTTCGGTATTTTAAATACATTTTATTTACCAATGAATAAAATTTCTGTCTTCTCCAAATTTCTACTCCCATAAATAGTTGTTACTAGCTTGAATTCTGTATTTCGTTTTACTTTTTAACTGAAAATTCATTCTCCGTGTTCTGATTACAGTGTCCCTTCCTCCCCCCACTCTCAGACTCTGCCCATTTTCCCTCCTATCCAATCCCAATCCTTTTTCTCCTTCTTTAGTGAAAAATCAAAAGAGGAAAATAAACCAGAATGAAAACAAGAGAGAAAGCACAAGAAACATACATGCACACACGAACAAACAAACAAACAAAAATCCATTGAAAACACATTGGAAACCATAATATACAAGCAAAAGAACCATAATAGAGTACGTGGTGAAACAATGGAATATAAGACAAAAAAATCTTCTAAAAACACCTTTGATTTGCTTGTGTTAGCCATCAGCTGCTGAGCATGAGACCTATTCTTTTCGGTGATTATATACCCAGTGAGACTCCACTGCATAAAATGATTTTTTTTTTCTTTGTGAGAGGTGCTCGATTGGAGAAAGATTTGTGGTTAAGGACGGTAGTGTGTATCCCTCTTCCTCCAGTCAACACTGGTGTGAATCTGTGCAGATCCTGCACATGCTGCCACAGTGTCTGTGACTTACATATGTGCATCATTACTTTTTGTCTAGAAGACACTGTATTCTTGGAGTCATCTATCCCCTCTGGCTATTACATTGCTTTAGCTTCTTCTGCATAACTTGCTGAGCCTTGGAGGGAGGACTCTGATGAATATATCTCATTTAAGAGTGACTGTTCCAAATGGTCTCACTCTCTTTACATTGTCATTATGGGTCTCTGTATTAGTTCTTATCTACTGCAAGAGGAATAATTGCTGGTACTATCTGAGAGACAGTTATCCATGGGTATAGTAGAATGTCTTCAAGGAGACATTTATTGCTGCTTTCCTTTAGCATAACAGTAGTACTTGTTCTTTCCCTAGGCCCATGGCCTATCTTGTTGCAGGTTTATTGGACACTCAAGCAGTGTCAGGCATAGGTTACTTCTCATGGAGTGTGTCTTCCTTTGAATCAGATAAGGGTTGGTTATTTTCACACATTTCATGCCACTATTGCACCAAGGTATCATGCATTCAGATCACAGTTACGAGTACCAGGGCTTGCAGATGGGTTGGCGCTTACTTTTCTCCTCTGGCAGCATGTAGAGCACCTTTAAGAATTGGGAAAACTAGTCAGTAGTGGCAAAGGCTCCAGTTAGGCACCATCTCAACTTCTTCACGTTAAATGTGTTGTCTTCTGAAGTAGGGCCTTATTATCAGTTTGTGGATAGAAATCAACAGCCATGGCTATAGCCTGAATTGTTTGGGGGTTTCCATGGGTCACCTTTGGCCAATAAATCAATTAGGTGTGACCCATTCCTGGCACTGGATGTTTCACTTGGTGGAAAATTATGTCCACTTGTGGTGTGTGTCTCCCTCAGTATTTGGAGACCCCACTTATATTTCTTTCACTTATGTATGTATTTGAAGAAGATTCTACATCAGTAGGTTTCCAGATGGCCCTAAAGTGGCCCTTGGAGATAGTTGCCACTCCACGTACCCCTATTTTTCTTCCCTTTCCCATGTAATCCTATTTCCTTCTGGGTCCTGTCACTCTATAATTTTATATTCTATTCCCCTGCTTTGGGGGACCTTTGGCTCCCCCTCAACATTAAACTTTTGTGGTTAACATGATACAAAATTAACCCATAAAAATCTGTAGACTTCCTATGTACAAATGACCAACAGACTGAAAACAATCAGGAAAACAACATCTTTTGTAATAGCCTTCAAAGGAGAGGAAGGAGTGAGAACTTCAGTCAGGCGGTAAAATAAATTATACACACACACACACACACACACACACACACACACACACATGCACACACAATATAAATAGCCTTCAAAGGAGAGGAAGGAGTGAGAACTGCAGTCAGATGGTAAAATAAATTACACACACACACACACATACACACACACACACACACACACACACACACACACACACACACACAGACATCAACTTACTTGGTCAATTACCCCAAGATAAAATATATAGTAGTAGTAGTAGTAGTAGTAGAAGAAGAAGAAGAAGAAGAAGAAGAAGAAGAAGAAGAAGAAGAAGGAGAAGAAGACTTGTATAACCACAGTTCTCTCTAATGCCTTGGAAAATATTTTCAAATAGATACAGCTGTTATCATATATAAATACAATTTGACCTTGCATTACCTACTTCCTAATGCAACAGTGATTTATACATTGAAAGTCAAACATGGATGGTGACAAATTAAGATATATTTTCATGAACAAACACAAGGTAAAGAAATGAAAGAATTTTTGTGATATTAAATGATTCATAGAGTGCAAGAGAGGTATAAAGAATGTAATTTATAAAAAACACATATTCTCCACTTTTATAGGCATCAGAAAACTATAACCACCAGTGAGAAACTATTGTGGACACTGCCTAAAGGACAAGTTCTAGTCTCATGTCCAGAAATAAAGGAGGCAGATTCCAAGATTATCCCTCTACCACTCATCATTTGTCATTTCTGCCACATAGCCCACTTGGTCAATTTACCATTGATAAAGAACTAAGAAATAGCAAAACAAGAGAAAACAGCAACGATAAACAATAAAATAAACACAACACAAAAAACAAAGCAAAAATAAAAGAACTATAATAAGAACAAAACAAAATATTGCATGGAGTCCCTGTGTGTCCACTAACTTCTCCTATTATTTTATTGATTTTTTTATTTTACTTCTACCAGGGAATTCCTACATCTGATAAACACCTTTAGTAATGTGGCAGGATATAAGATTAACTCAAAAAATTAAGTAGCTCTCCTATATATAAATGACAAACGGTCTAAGAAATCAGAGAAACATCACCATTTACAATAGCCACAAATAATATAAAGTACATTGGGTAACTCTAACTATCAAGTGAAAGACCTGTATGACAAGAACTTTAAGTCTCTAAAGAAAGAAATTGGAGAAGATATCAGAAAATAGAAAGATTTCCCATGCTCATGGATAGGTAGGATGAACAATAAAATGGCAATCTTACCAAAAGCAATCTACAGATGCAATGCAACCCCCATCAAAATCTCAACACAATTCTTCACAGACCTGGAAAGAACAATACTCAACTTCATATGGAAAAACAAAAAACCCAGGATAGCTAAAAAAAAAAAAAATCCTGTATAATAAAGCCACCTTTGGAGGTATCACAATCTCTGACCACAAGCTCTACTATAGAGCTATAGTAATAAAAACAGCTTGGTATTGGCATAAAAAATGACATGGGAATCAATGGAATCAAATAAAAGACACTGACATTAATCTGCGTATCTAGGAACACCTGATTTTTGACAAAGAAGCCAAAACTGTACAATAGAAAAAAAGAAAACATCTTCAACAGATAGTGCTAGCATAACTGGATGTCAACATGTAGAAGATTGCAAATAGATCCATATCTATCACCATGCACAAAACTCAAGTCCAAGTGGGTCAAAGGCCTCAACATAAATTCAGTTACACTGAACTTGATAGAAGAGAATGTGGGAAGTAGCCTTGAATGCATTGGCACAGGAGACCACTTCCTAAATATAACACCAGTAGTACAAACACTGAAAACAACAATTAATAAATGGGATCTCCTGGAACTGAGAAGCTTTTGTAGGGCAAAGGACACGGTCAACAAGACAAAAGGACAGCCTAGAGAATGGACAAAGATCTTTATCAACCCCACATCTGACAGAGGTCTGATCTCTAAAATATATAAAGAATTCAAGAAACCAGACATCAAAATACTGAACAATTCATTTAAAAAAATGGGCTATAGTGCTAAACAGAGAATTCTCAACAGAAGAATCTCAAATGGCTGAAAGACATTTAAGGAATTGCTCAGCATCCTTAGTCATCAGGAAAATGCAAATCAAAACTACTCTGAGATACCATCTTACACCTGTCAGAATGGCTAAGATCAAAAACAATGAAGACAGCTTATGTTGGAGAGGATGTGGAGCAAGGGGAACACTCCTCCACTGTCGGTGGAAGTGCAAACTTTTACAGCCACTTTGGAAATCAGTATGACGGTGTCTCAGAAAATTTGGAATTAATCTACCACAAGACCCAGCTATACCACTCTTGGGCATATACCCAAGGAATGATCAATGGTACCACAAGGACACATGCTCAACTATGTTCATAGCAGAATTATTTATAATAACCAGAACCTGGAAACAACCTAGATGACCCTTAATCAAACGATGGATGAAGAAAATGTGGTACAAATACACAATGGAATACTCAGTAAAAAACAATGACATCATGAAATTCGCAGGCAAATGAATGGAACTAGAAAATATCATCCTGAGTGAGGTAACCCAGACTCAGAAGGACAAACATAATATGTGCTTCCACTCATAAGTGGATACTAGATGTAAAGCAAAGGATAACCAGACTACAGCCCATGGCTCCAGGGAAGCTAGTTAACAAGGAGGACCCAAAGATGGATGTATTTATATCCATGTCTATCACCATGCACAAAACTTAAGTCCTTGTGGGTCAAAGGCCTCAACATATATGAAGGTACATATATAGGACTTGAGTTTTGTGCATGGTGATAGATATGGATTTCCCCTGGGAAGGGGAAATAGGTGAGATCTCCATGAGCAAACTGGGGGTGAGTGGAGCCAATGGAAGGTAGGAGATGGGAGATGAGAACATAAGGAGACAGGATGGTTGAGCTGGAACAGGGATGGAGTGGGAGTGCTGTGGGATGTTCTGTATGTTAAATGTGTTGCTCTGATTGGTTAATAAATAAAACACTGATTGGCCAGTAGCCAGGCAGTAAGTATAGGCCGGACAAGGAGAGAAGAGAATTCTGGGAAGTGGAAGGCTGAGGCAGAGAGACGCTGCCAGCCGCCACCATGACAAGCAACATGTAAAAGATACCGGTAAGCCACAAGTGGCATGTGGCAACTTATAGATTAATAGAAATGGGTTAATTTAAGATATAAGAACTAGATATCAAGAAGCCTGCTGCGGCCATACAGTTTATAAGAAATATAAGTTTCTGTGTGTTTACTCTGTTGGGTCTGAGCAACTGTGGGACTGGTCGGTGAGAGAGATTTGTCCTGACCTTGGACCAGGCAGTACTGGAAAACTCTAGCTACATGGGAGAGCAAGGAAAGAGATACCATGGTAGAGGAAGACATTAAGGGGTCAGGGAGATACAGGGTGCTAGGGAAGTTCCCAGGAATCCACAAGGATGACCCTACCTTAGACTACTAGCAATAGTGGAGAAGGTACCATACCAGAGTACAGTAATCAGACTGTCATAATAGAGTCTCTGTCCACCAACTGATGGAAGAAGATGCAGAGATCACTGCCAAGCACCAAGTCAAGCTCCAGGAATCCAGTCGAAGAGAGAGAATAGGGATTCTATGAGCAAAGTGCATCAAGATCATGATTGGGAAACATACAGAGACAACCAAATCAAACTAGTGGGAACTCATGAACTGTGGACCAATAGCTGTGGAGCCTCCATGGGACTGGACTAGGCCCTCTGCATAGGCAAGACAGTTGTATAGCTTGACCTGCTTAAGGGGGCCCCAGGTGTGGGATCAGGATCAGTCCCTGTTGCATTAGTGGGCTTTTTGGAGCCCACTGCCTATGGTGGAACACCTTATACACCCTTGGTTCAGGGGGAGGGGCTTGGACCTGCCTCAACTGAATGTTCCAGGCTCTGCTGACTCCCCAAGGGACTCACATTGGAGGAGGTGGGAATGGGGGATGGGTTGGAGGGGAAGGCTGGGGGGCAGGAGGAGGAAGGAGAGTGGTTGGTATGTAAAATGAACAGAAAATTTCTTAATAATAAAAAATAAAGAAGCAACAATAAACAATGAAATAAAAACAACACAAAAATAAAATGAAAATAATAAAACTATATTAACAATAAGAACGAAACAAAACTGCATGGAGTCCTTGTATGTTCATTGACTTCTCCTTTTGTTTTATTGATATTTTTATTTTAGTTTATTTGTTTTGATTTTTACTTTTTGTTTATTTTTCATATTTGTTTATGTATTTTGTGTTTTTTATTTTGGGGGGATCTTTGGGAGAGAGAGAGAAACATAAACTTAAATGTGTAGACAGATGGAGATGATCTGGAAGGAGTTTTCAGAGGGGTAAGAACCTAATTAAACTTTATTATATTAAATATATTAAATAAATATATTAAATATTAACTAAAATTAAAAAATAATTTATTGATAAATGGACCTAGAAGCAATCATCTTGAGAGAAGTAACCCAGACCCCCAAAGTCAAATGTTAAACCTTTTTTCTTATATGTGGATACTAGCTTTTACGCTTTAGAAATGTGTTTTAGTGTGAATAAAAATAGAGGTTGGGTAGTTAGTAAAGGAATATAGGAAAGAGGAAATCTTTCAAGGAAGAGTAGATAAGATATAGTGTTACCAAGAGGTGAAGAGAAAGCAGAGCAGGATGAGGATTCAATGGAGCAGGATAGGCCATCAGGTAAAGAGGGCTGTGGAAAGTGACAAAAGAAAACAGAAAGAAAAGAAGACCCAGGAGGTGGGTCATTCAGTACATTGCAGATACCACTGCATCTTTCCTTTCTAAGAACTTGGCTAGTGAACATTCTGATGGCTTTTGTAGAATGCTGTCCAACCCTGATTTTCAACTGTGTGACTCTTCTGACTAGTCCCCATACTAAGTAGAAAAACACAAAAAAGAACAGGTGTCTTCAGTAGCTTTATGTCACAATTTACAACACAAAAGTTTTAATTATGAGACTTTTTGAGTTGGATTAGCAATCAAAATGGAACATATTTTCTCTAAATGAGTATTTCTGCCAAGCTAAGTCCAACTTACCTGTTTCTAATTCTGCATACAATAAAAGAAATCATAGATATTTTTTTTCTTTTCTCTCATTGGGAACATTACTTGGACACACAAAGCAAAAATAAAATTTTGCAATTCTGAAATATTTAAATTATATTCAAATGATAATTCGTGATTAACAGTATTTGTCAAATCACAAATATCACTCTTGAAAATTAGTTATCGTAGCCAGAAAATAGTTAACTGCCTTCAGAATTTCTGCTATGCTATTGTGATAATAAGCTGTATATCTTCGTCTATTCACTTGTCCTTGGAAGAGTATAGATATTTCTCTAACAGTACAACTTTAATTTTATGTAAACCATTTTATCTCTAAAGGCCATAGGGACTTGCATCAATCATTCCTGTTGCTTAATTTTCCAGACAATAAAACAGGGTAATTTTTCCACCTCTACATTTTTGCACAATATACTCTTCAAACATTTAATGAGCTTGATTTTAAATCTGAATTTGTTTCATGAAGCAAAACTTCTTACACTACATGTCTGCAGTATCAGCTTTTATTGATTGTGATGAATTCTGCAACAGATGATAATTTAGGTAGATTTCCAAACCAATGGAAGAAGTGAAAATGTGTCACACAGGCTACACATTTACAATTTTACTTATAAAAATAACAAATATTGTATAATTCACATCATACCTCCAGACAGTTATAAACATAATTCAAAAAAATATTTACATTGTTTACCACTGAATTCTTTTTTTTTTTTTTTTTTTGGTTTTTGTTTTTCGAGATAGGGTTTCTCTGTGTAGCTTTGCGCCTTTCCTGGAGCTCACTTGGTAGCCCAGGCTGGCCTCGAACTCACAGAGATCCGCCTGCCTCTGCCTCCCGAGGATTAAAGGCGTGCGCCACCAACGCCCGGCTTTACCACTGAATTCTAAGTTTACTTTAAAAAAAGATAACCTGTATCTATAAAAAACTTTATAGAAGCCGGGCGTTGGTGGCGCACGCCTTTAATCCCAGCACTCGGGAGGCAGAGGTAGGCGGATCTCTGTGAGTTCGAGGCCAGCCTGGGCTACCAAGTGAGCTCCAGGAAAGGCGCAAAGCTACACAGAGAAACCCTGTCTCGAAAAACCAAAAAAAAAAAAAAAAAAAAAAAAAACCTTATAGAAATTCTTTGGGGCCAGGAACATTATTATAATATTATAAAGCACCAATTACGTATTCAACATCAATTTTATATCTTCCGTAGTAATAGGTCCTACAACACTTTACCAACAATGTTTACTTCTATGTGCAGAAAAATTAGGTTTGAAATGGCCCAGTTAGCAAACCCAGCTACCTTTTTTGGATGATAAAATATTTGTAGAATTCTAAAGCTGATGATGACCATGTAAATTATCTTCCTCGTTGGAAACTGTATGAGTAATAGAAGTTCCAAAAAAGATTTCCTTTTAGTACTCACAAATAAATCATTCCCAATTTCGAAAAATTTAACTGATTAGCTCTTTCTTTTTTCAATCAGTAATATGGGCTGATTATAACAGCTTTTATACATTCATATGAAAATATACTATATAAAGAAATCATGATGAAAACCTTAATTTCTCTCTCAAATAGATGGAATTCTGATTTGGGGGTGGTGTGATTCATATACAAATTTTACCACTTGTTTTTATTTTTCATTAAGCGAGACTTCAGATGGACCATTAACTATTACACAGAACTCTCTATTTCTAAACCTTTGCTCCTTAGAATCGTTTCCTGGGCTCTCTAAATTTCTTTTGGTGAATCCTGCTGTGATTCTGCCTTCTTTCATTAAAAGAAAGGAAGGAAGGAAGGAAGGAAGGAAGGAAGGAAGGAAGGAAGGAAGGAAGGAAGGAAGGAAGGAAGAAAAAGAAAGAAAAAAGAGAGAAAGAGGGAGAGAGAGAGGAAGAAGGAATGAAGGAAGGGAAAGAGAGAGAGGACAGAGAGAAAGAAAGGAGGAAAGAAAAAGAAAAGAAATACAGAAGAAAGAAAGAGATGTTTTACTCAACACAGCCATTAAAAAAGGAACAAAAATACAGCAAAAGCAGGCAGGGTAAAATTTCAAACATTTCCGTCTTGCTTGAGGCATTGATCTTCAAATGCATGTTTTGAATAACCACAGGAGAACACTTAAGGAAATAAAGTGAGAAAAAGCTGTTTACTTGAGAAAGAAATATGTAAAAATAAGAATGGTGCAGTGATCCCAGGATCTGTATTTGAAGAAATAATTTTGTCTTATTCTTTATAGGGTTTTGTCAAATTCATTTTACGAGCCTAGAACAGGGAACGTAGAAAAGAAGGTATTAAATTTGGAGTTAAAATTTGATGGATTTGAGATAACATAGAATACAATCCATATGCTCAAAGGAACATCTACTTTCAAGTAAAATGTACATTCATACCACTTTTCTATTTTACAGTTTTAAAATAAAAACTGAGCAATACTAAAATATAGATCAGTGTAGTCTCTCTCACTGGTACAAGTTGGTTGGAATAAGACTGAAAGACATTTGATAACTCAGCTCAGACCCACCATAGATTGCAGGGGCCCCACTGCCTATGTTTGAAAAGAGGTAGGAAAAAATGCACAGAATCATAATACTCTACCATGTTTTACAATAGTCGGCCTTCCACTGAGCACTGTCACTTTGATAATTAAAAAAAAACATGCAGGGCTCTGTTTCCCCAGGCCTAATCCCTCTGTCTTTTCCACAGCACTGCAACAGAACACCGGTTGAAGCCTTCCTTCCCCCTGCCCTCATGTCCTGTGGATCCCACAGGCTTTGTCTCAGACCTCATGTTCATCATGTACTTCCTGCTACCCCAAGGCCACTCCTATCAGGGAAATGAGCAGACTGAAGGCAGACACATACCTCTACTACTGCTCCTGAGATCCGATGATCCACCTAGCCTCACACTAGATTCTCAGCTCTGTAGCAGAAAACCTCCTGTGGTCTCACTTTCCTCTCTAAGACCATCCCCAGTGGATCACAAAGACCTTCTCCAATTTTCCTTCTCTCAACTCATCCCAGTATCATAACCTCTAACAAAAGCAGACATTCCCTGTGAACACACCAGCTGAACAGGTCTGGAAAACATTCAACACACAGGCATCATTCTCTCCAAAAATACAGAAAAGTAACAGAAACCAAAGAATAAAACATTCATCCCAAAACCACAAATTCAAAAATCAACATGTAGACCTATAAACATCCCAAAGCCAGATGTCAAGACACCAGCAAAAAACCACAAGCAATCGGGTCCCAAACAAAGCGTCAGAGACAGCCCCTGCCTCCACTGCTAGGAGTTTCATAAGAAGACTGAGCCACACAACTATAACATATGTGCAGAGAGCCTCAGTCACTCACATACAGACTCCATGGTTGTCAATTCAGTATCTGTGACCCCTATGAGGCCAGGATAGTTGACTCTGTGGGTTTTCTTGTGAGGTCCATGATCCCTCTGACTTCTACAATCCTTCCTACTTCTTTTCTGCAGGATTCCCTGAGCTAAGGCTGTAGCTGGAGAGTTTTCTCTCCTGGTCCCGCCAAATCCTGGCAGTCCCTTAGCCCACTTATAAAATAAACATACAGACGCTTATTTAAACTGCTTGGCCATTAGCTCAGGCCTATCATTGTCTAGCTCTTACTCTTATATTCAGCCCATTTCTATTAATCTATACTTTGCCACGTGGCTCATGGCTTACTGATACCTTACATCTTCCTTGTCCTGGTGGCAGCTGCAGGCAGTCTCCTCCTTCCCTTCTTGTTCCCTTAATTCTCCTCTCTGTTAGTCCCACTTATACTTCCTGTCTGGCTACTGGCCAATCAGTGTTTTATTTATTAACATATTTGCCATACAGAACATCCTACAGCATAAGGCCTAATGTTTGACTGTGGGTCTCTGCATCTTTTTCTACCAGTTGCCGGATGAAGCCTTTCTGATGACTATTGGGATAGGCACAGCCTAATACAAGAGCAGATGCTTAGTCTTACTACAACTTGATATGCCATGTTTTGTTAATATCCAGGGTAATCCTGCCCTTTTGATGAATAAAAACTGAAGTGGTGGGGTTGGGGATTCAGCTCAGTGGTAGAGCGCTTGCCTAGCAAGCACAAGGCCTTGGGTTTGGTCCTCAGCTCCAAAAAAAAAAAAAAAAAACTAAATGGAGCAGGGGAAGCAGAGGAGAGGTGGGTCAGGGAGGACTGAAAGGACAGGAAGACCTGGAAACACCAGTGGTGATGTGAAATGAGTGAATGAATGAATGAATGAATGAAGAGAAAAAAAAGCACAATCAATAACAGCCACTCCACTAGAGCTCATCTATTCTACTACAATAGGCCCTGAATATTACAACATAGATGAAACACAAGAAAAACAACTTCATACAGCCTTTATATGATAGAGGTCCCCAAAGAGGAAATGAATAAATCCCTTAACAAAATCCAGAAAAATACAAACGAACAAAAAAATGTAAGGAACTAAAATTGTCCAAGACTTGAAATTGGAAATAGAATGAATAAAAATAATAATAATAAACTAAACTGAGGGAACTACAGAAATGAAAAATTTAGGTTTTCAAACAGGAACTACAGAGACTTTTCACCAACAAGACATGGAAGAGAGAATCTCAGCCATTGAATATACTATACAAGAAATTGATACATTGGTCAAAGTAACACATAAATGAGATATATTTGAACTATACTGGATTTCTCAATGGAGACTCTAAAGCCAGAAGAGTCTAGACCTATATGTGAGAGAATCTAAGAGACCAAAGATGCAACCCAGACTGCAATACACAGCAGAATTTTCTATTATCATAGAGAAATAAGATATTCCATGATAAGTCAAAGTTAAACAGTATCTTTCTATAAATACAGCCCTAAAGAAGGTATTCGAAAGGAAACTTCAACATAAGGAGGTAAACTAAAACCAGGAAAACAGAGGAAATAGATAATCTCACACTAGTAAACAAGCCAAATCAAAACAAGGGAATTAAACACACACACACCACCACCACCACCAACAACAACAACAACAAAAGCAAAATAATAAATAATAGGAATCAACCATCATTGGTCACTAATATCTCTCAAAATCAATGGTCTCAATTCCTCAATAAAAAGAAATAGGCTGACGTATTGATGAGAAAACTGAAATCATCCTTCTGCTGCATTCACGAATACCTCAATATCAAGAATAAACCTTGTGCTGCCCAGGCAAGGTGCGGTCTTGCTCTCACTAGTGTTGCAGCTAGTAAGGGACAGTTATGCTTTTATGACCTCAGGGCCAACTCTCCCACCTGGCCGCGGGGCCAGCCGTTGATGGGCAGAAGGGGATATTTCTACTCTGCCCATGCCATCACAAGACGGATGAGTAATTCGGACAGCTCTCCAATGCTCACAAACATGGGACTGGTTCACCCAACAGGATCGATTCTATTCTAATGTGCTGACCAGAAGAGGTACACAGTTCACTTTCCTGAGTGCTGCAGCTGGTAAGGGGGAGAGTCCGTTCCCTCATCTGCCACATGTGGCAGCCGCGAAGGGGGGGCATCTTTCCCTCCCCCTCATCCCCACAAAGCTGGGTTTGGTCAGCTATCCCACTCTCACGCACTCAGGGCCCCGAGCTATCTCGCCCACACCTCTGACAACATTAAAGTGTGGGTGAGCCAGCCCTGAAACTGTGAGTATGCAAGAGCTGACTCCATCACTCATCTGCCATGCAGTGGTATGGGCTAGAAGACATGCCCTCCCCCTGATCCCTGTCCCTCATTCCCTGGGACAGATGAAGGAGCTAAACCTTCCCCTTACCAGCTGCAACACTCAGGAAAAAGGGCCCTGCCCCTTGCCTAGGCAGCACGGTAGAGTTAACCCGGTTGGCGGAGGTGTGGGTGAAATAGTCCTAAGGGTGTGAGAGTGGAATAGTTGTCCACACAACCCTTGTCTGACATGTGGTGGTGAGAGTGATGGAAAGATGCCCTCTGCCCTTGATTCTACCATCTGTGGTGGGACAGTGAGCTGACTCTCCCCCTTACCAGCTGCAGCACTCTGGAAATTAGATCCTGTACCTCACCTGGGCAGCAAAGTAGAGAGAACCCTGTTGGTGGGTTTGTGGTTGAGCCAGCCTCAACAGTGGGAGCATGGGAGAACAGTCCCCATTACTCATCTTTCAAGTGCTGCATGGGCAAGAGAGAGATGCAACCCCCCGCCCCCCAGCCCCCCATCAACACCTGATGGCAGTTGGGACAGGTGGAAGAGATAGCCCTGAGTTCAGAAGAAAGGAGAGCTGTCGCTGCCCCCATCAGCTGTAGCACTCAGGAGAGTGCTGCCTGTTCCTTGCCAGGGCAGCACAGTACAGCTGGACCTTAGGTCACAGGAGTGGGAGAGCTGTCCCTGCCTCTCACAAGCGGCAGACCCTGGGAGAGTGACCCTGCACCTCACCTGGACATCAAAGTAGAGCTGGACCTGAAGGTGTAGGTGTGGGAGAATTGACCCTAAGGAGGTGAAATCAGGAGGACTGGCCCTGTCCTTTATTCATTGCTGCCAGAGGTGAACTAGCCAGGGCAATGCTGGAGAGCTTACCCTGGCGGGAAAAACAAGGGAGAGCTGGTGGGCTGACAAACCTTGCAGCTACTCAGGCCCAGAACCAGGGTTATATGTTGGCCCACTCCAACATCCACCTCATCTGGAGCACAGAGGCCAGGAGGGGTGTCCTGTGGATCCAGGTGAGCAGGATCTCCACAGCGTATCCAAAATAACTAAAAGGCAAAGAAAGAATAACCAAATTTACAAAGTTAGAAACAAAGGGGGGGCACATAACAGATATTGAGGAAGTTCAGGGAATCATAAGGACAAACTTAAAAATCTTTACTCCAACATGATGGGAAAAGTAAAATAAATGGATAACTTTCTTCATAGGTATGACTTAACATAGGTAAATCAAGGTCAGATCAACAGTTTAAAAAACTTATAACCCCTAGTGAAATAGCATCAATCATTAAATTTTCCCAACCAAAGGAAAAGCCCAGGGACAAAGAGTTTTAGTGCAGAATTCTACCAACTTTCATAGAAGAGTTAAAGCCAATACTCCTCAAATTATTCCACAAAAAAAGAGTAAGAAAGAACTTTTCCCACTTCACTTTATGAATCCGCAGTAACCCTGGTACTCAAACCACACTAAGATTTGACCAAGAAAGAGAATTACACAGCAATTTCCTTTATGAACATAGATATAAAAATGTTCAATAAAATACTTGCAAACTGAATCTAAGAACACATAAAAAAGATCATCTAGCATGGTCAATCTACCTTCAACCTAGAGACTTAGAAACGGGTCAATATACGTGAATCCTTAAATATAATCCACCATTTAAGAAAAATTAAATACAAAAACCACATGATCATCTCAATTGATGTAGAAAATGCCTTTGACAAAAATCCAACACCCCTTCATGATAAAAGTCATAGATACATCAGAGATACAAGGGATATAAGCTTATAGCTAATATTCAATTAAATAGAGAGAAATACAAATCAATTCCACTAAAATCAGGAACAATACAAAATTATACCCTCTCTCCAAATCTATTCATTATAGTTATTTAAACTTTAGCTAGAGTAATAGGACAACTGGGAAACTGAAGATCAAAGGAATATAAAGACATTATAGCATCACTATTGTTATTTGAAGGTGATAGGGTAGTATACATAAGTGACACTAAATATTCCAACAGGGCACTCTCAAAGATGATAAATACTTCAGTTGAGTGGATGGATACAAGATTAACTGAAAAAAAAAATAGCCTTCCTGTATACAAATGACAAACAGATTGCGAAACAAACTGGGAAAACAACACCTTAGCCTTAAATAATATAAAATATCTTGGGCTAATTCTAATCAAGCAAGTGAAAATCATGTTTGATAAAACCTTCAAGTCTTTGAAGACAGAAATTGAAGAAGACATCAGGAGATGAAAAGATCTCCAGATCTCCTATGCTCAGGAATCAGTAGGACTGATAGAATACAAACAGTAATCCTACCTATAGCAATCTGCCGATTTAATGTAATTCCCATCAAAATACCAACATAATTCTTTACAGACCTTGAAAGGACAATTCTCGGCAGCACATGGAAAAACAACAAAACAAACAAACAAAACCCAGGATGCCTAAAACAATGCTGAAAAATGAAAGAACTGCTGGAGGTCATGCTCTTCCTAATTTCAAGTCTATTTCAGGGCTATAGGAATAAAATTTGCATTATATTGGCATAAAAAGACACATTGATTAATCTAATTAAGAAGAAGCAGACACAAATCCACACACGTACAAATTAACTTTTATAAAGAAGCTAGAAATACACACTAAAAAAAGACAGCATCTTCAATTGATGGTGTTGGTTTAGCTGGATATCTGTATATAGAAGAATTCAAATAGATCCACATTTATCTCCCTGAACAAAACTCAAGTACATGTGGATCAAAGATTTTAACATAAAACAAGATGCACAGAAACTGTTATAAGAGAAAGTAGGGAATACCCTTGAATACATTGGCACAGGAGAGAATTTGCTAACCAGTGGCACATGTACTAACATAAATAATTAATAACTGGGACTTTGTGAAACTGAAAAACTCCTGTAAGCATCTGTCTATCTATCTGTCTATCTATCTATCTATCTATCTATCTATCTATCTATCTATCTATCTATCTATCATCTATCGTCTATCTATAATCTGTCTACCTATCATATAAATATATATGTATATATATTCATGAAAAAACAAATAATCCAACTATACACACACACACACACACACACACACACACACACACACTCTCTAAATAGATATAAAACAATAATCCAATTAAAATGGAGGGACAGTGAATTCTCAATAGAGGAATATCAAATGGCTGAGAAACACAAAGAAATGTTCAACATCCTTAGCCATCAAAACTACTTTGATATTCCATCTTACCCCTGTCAAATGACTAAGATCACAAACACAGTGACTACTCATCCTGGCAAGGAATAGGAGCAAGTGGAACACTCCTCGATTGCTCGTAGGAGTGATACCATTATACAGCCACCGTGGAAATGAATATGGTTGTTCCTTAGAAAGTTGGGATTGTATCTACCTCAAGATCCACATATGTCACTCCTGGGCATATACCCAAAAGATGTTCCATCCTAACACAACTATGCTCAACTATGTTCATTGCAGGTTTATATATAATATCCAGAACCTGAAATCATTCTGGATGTCCCTCAATGAAAGAACAGATTTTTTTAAAAGTAGTACCTTTACACAATGGATAATTACTCAACTGCTAAAAAAAAAAAGTCATCATGAACGTTTCAGGCAAATAGATGGAAATAGAAGAAATCATAATGAGTGAAGTAACACAGACCCAAAAATATAAATATGATATGTATTCACTTATTAGTGGATAGTAGCCATTAAGTAAATAATACCTGAGCTACAACCAGTAAACCCATAAAGGATGCATAAAGAGGAGGAGTTTAGGGGAGATGCAGTGATCTTCCTGGGAGGGAGAAATAGAATAGGTTTCATGGGTATGAAGGGGATGTAGGGGATGAAGGGGATGTAGGGGATGAAGGAACAAGGGATCTGGTAGGAGGAAAGATGGGTTAGAGGGAAAGAGTGCTGAGAGAGAAAGCTAGAATTGGGCATTTGGGGGTCATGTAGAAACCTACTGCAGAAGCAAGTTCCTAGAATCTATGAAGGTGAACCCAATGAGGTCTCCTAGTAATGGGAGATATGCAGTCTCAACTGGCATCTCTTACAGCCAGGTGAAGCTTCCAGTGTCAGGACTCAGTTGCAGTCACTTGAATTGTTGGCCAAAAAGTTTCCATGGAAATCTCCAAATAACTCAGGCTGCTTTGAAGGCAAAAGGTTGCTCTCTAGGTACAGGTAGTGTGGCCTCATTGCCAAGGGTAATACCCATCTAATTCACTTAACATTGAGAACTTCAGCTTGTCACTACATGGAACCTTCGCTCCTACATTATAGTCTCTTTAGAGCAAGAAGGTACTCTGCTGAATATTGAGAGAGAAACATGGATACCAATCCTGCCCTAAAACCTGTGACCTACAGACTGTCCTTCCTGCAAAATATGCTAGGACAATGGTGGCACAGACCTTGTGGGAATAGCCAACCCATGATGAATGTGACATAAGGTCCACTCTACTTAAAGGAACCATACCTTTACCTGCTTGGATAAAACAATAACTAGAGACAACATAGTCCAAAGACTTAGTAAAACTAAACAAAACTAGTCTTAAAAAATCAATAAAATGATTCCCAGTGGTATTCTGCTATACTCAAAGATCAGTGCCTTATTAAGTCATCATTGGAGAGGCTTCCTTGAGCAGCAAAAATGGGAACAGATGTAGAGACCCACAGACAGGCATTATGTGTAGAGATAGTGAGAGATCTCCATCAAATCCCTCCTCTTATACCTCAGGGAGTCCAGAGCAAGAGGAGGTGGAAAGATTGTATCGTAGGAGATGGAGAACTCTGGGAGAACCTGGTTCTCTGAATCAACTAAGTAAGGTGCGTTCGAGCTCACAGAGACTGAAGCAGCAATCATAGGGCCTACTATACATACCAGCTCCTGTGTGTATATAGTATAACTATTAGTACAATGGTTTATGGAATTCCTGATTGTGATAATGAGTGAAGTGTGTCTCTCACTTGTGTCTGCCCTTGGGACTCCTTTCTTCTTGTTGGTTGCCATGTCCAAACTCAATAATGATCGTTTTTGCTTCATCTTATTATATTTTGTTTTGTCACGTTTGGTTGTTATCTCTTAGAAGCCTGTTATTTTAAAATGGGGAGACAGAAAGGTATTGGGATCTGGAGAGTAACTGGGAGAAAAAGAAGGAGTGGAAACTAATCAGGATATAATGTATGAGAGACAGCTCTATTTTCAATAAAAGAATAAAGCAGGAAGTAAATTGTTTATTAATTTCTATCATCATTTTTTCATATTTTTCTGCTATCTTGTGTATCCACATACACATTAACCCCAACATCATCCTATTTTTTTCCCTTTCTCTCCTCATTGTAAGGCATAGGTAAGAAATTTCTTACATTTAATTTCTGTGAAATTTTATGGTATTTCTACTGCATGGCCTATTTCTTCTCCACTTCTCCCAATTGCAACATTTTTTGTTACAACTAATCTTTTTGATTCAGTTTTTATTCTTTTGAGGATGTAATACGTAAGTTCAAATTTATATCATTTCCAGCTGTCCTTCCATTCCCTCATAAATTCACAACTTCTTGTTTAATAGCTATTATTGTTCCATATACTGAGTCAATTCATTGTTACTTTTATGTGCATGTGTTTAGGGTTGAGAAGATGGGTCTGGATAGGGGTTGAGAAGAATGTAAGAGTCAGGAGACCAGGATATCTGATGCTAAATGGTGTTGTCTAGTCATGACTGGGAAACTGCACCCCTCAAATCTCAAAAATGTGGCTGCCCAAAACAAGACATAATAATAACAACTGCAGCTCTGCAAAGAAAAACTTTTGATGTCACAGGAAACATTAGTCTTAGGTCTTATATAAACAGACACACACACACACACACACACACACACACACAATCCTGATTTAGAACAAAGTTAAGAAGGCAGAGGAGAAAAAGCAAAATGCTAAAATGTCAGGACTGATAAATTTCTCAAATGAGCTCTAACATGAATATCTTCAGATTAGGAGTTGTGGTTTTATGATATTTTTCACATAAGGAGCTCATTTGTTTCTGAAGTCTTTCTCTGTTTCTCTGGAGATCAGAGTATTGTGCCTTCCCTCTAAGAAATATTTTATCAATAAAAACCCATAATGCCTACCAAGAATGTTAATTTTGGAAGCAACAATACTGAGCTAGCAGTCTTTTACTTTTTATCAAGTATAAATTTTGTATCAGTGATGAGTGAGGAATGTTTTAACAAAGTAGAGACAAAAAACTTTGGTGGGTTTTTCTCTGAATATATTTTCTAAAGAGATTTTTTAAATGTGCTATTGATAAGTCCTCATCTTTCAAAAAGTATTCTGGTTGTTTACTAGTTATTGTTTTTAAAGGTGGCTTCCCCTCCATAGTAGTCGTTTTTCATTCACAGTACATTTAATTCTTTTCTGGTTTTAGCTTTCTGTTTTTATAATGGATAGGCAGTTTCTAAGAACAGGATATTTAAAGGGAAACAAGTCTTATGGAAAAGTGATCCCCTCAGGATGTCAGGTCAGTTAGCAAAGTTTCTTTGGTTCAATGTCTATTTTTCTGGTACTTTTCTTGATCTTTCCAGAACATGGAGGAAGTAATTTTCAACTAGTTCTCCTAGGCTTGGTCAATTACAGAACACTTCTGACCTTTACTCTAATTCCATTGCCCATACACAGTTTCTAGAAATTAGAGTGAAAATCTGTCATTTTTACTTTCAGATATTTCTCCAGATATGACGAAGGATAGGAAGCAAGAGATAAGGCAGGAAAGTAGGTCCAAGCAGGTAACATGTAAATATAAATATAGCATCGTGTAAAATAACTATAGATGTAATGTTTTTAAATGCATTGAAACTTTTGTACACATAACTCTGAAACACTGGAATGTTCTAGTGATTAGTAGTCATTTTTTAATAATGAACCACATTTCAAAACAATATTAAAGAATAATAACGCTTGAAATTAAGTTACAATGAATGCCTTTCTTCTGCTTTTGAAGAACCATTATCTTCAAAAACATGTACATTTGAAAAAGTTTTGTTGTAAGACAGATAACATATACATACCAACCCAAATAGATTTTGAACATATAATATTTGTGAAGGTAAAAAGAGAGTAAGAGACATGATTGCCATATTGTCATTTTATCATTAAAGAGAATATACTGTACACTGTATACTGAAGTAATCAATGCAGAATATATACAAACATACATACGCACATTTATTCTGACATGGTTGGCAAGTTAGAAAGGAACCATTACCCAACTTAATTTATGAATAATTTTTAAAATTAATTTTTCTATGTAATTGACAAAAACTAAGGAATTGGAAAAACCAAAAGTAAAGGGACAAAAAAAGAGGAAGAAGAAAAAAATTGAAAGAAGAAAAGAAAAAGAACACTAAAGAAATAATTAATTGATTTATACTACAAGACGAATGTTCTTGAACTAACAGAGTGAGCAAGATAATAATAGTGATTCAGAACTTAAGATGTATAAGACAAAATGAAATAGAATATTTTCTTAGACTAATAAATTTTCCATAACATATCTCAAAATTACAATGTGTGAATATTTTTCTAAATCTAAAAACAGAAATGGATTATTTAAATAAGGAGCTGAAACATCTAGATATTAAGTCCAAAGAATTAAATGGAAAAATAATATTACATTTAAAACACTAACTAAAAAAAATTGTGTTATCTGATAATAAATGATTTCCCAGGTTCGAGAGATGACTCAGAGGACCTGAGTTCAATTCCAAGCACCCATATGGCAGCTTATACCTGTTTCCAACTCCAATTCCAGGGAATATGACACCCTCATATGGACATACATGCAGACAAAACACAACACATAAAAGAAAAATAAATAAATCATTAACAAAAATAAATTACTTCTTAGGTATTTAAACTTTGGGGAAACATTACTGAAAAATCATGTCCTACTATATCCCATGTAAATTTCTTTATGAAAATTCCCTTAATTCTAAATTATTTCAGTCTTCACAATAGCAGTCTATTGTATCTCTTGAAGAGACCTTTGATATACTTAAAACCTAAATGTGAGAATGCTTTATAATCTAGCACTAGTAGCAAGTTAATCATTCTTTCTTTGAGATTAGGGTGGAGTCCCAGGTCATCGGGAATTGACAGTCATTTTAGAATCCAGCTCCACCGAATGCTTTTCATAACCTTTAATTGACAGTCACATTAAGAAAACCATAGATCATGATGCTCTTCTATACCTTCATCAGCTTTACAAACATCTTTCCATCCCCACAATAACTTTAATTAGGTTCTAAACATTTCCAGTTGAGTATAAGAATCCTTCATATATCTTTCGTGGATTGCTACAACTTGAACATTTATTATGATGATACAAGCATTTCCAAAAATACACAGGGAACTTGATAATTTTAACATTATGAATTATGTCTGCATATTCATCTTCAGTATCTGTGGGGAAGTAGACTCTAACAAAATTTGCAGTGTTTCACATACTTTATATAAATGAGCACAGCACTTGCATGCAAGCTGCATGCATAATCTTTTGAACTCTAAATATTCCTTATTCTTAAAATTATTTTAGTTTTTATTATTGTGTGTATACATTTGTGTGTGCTTGCATTAGCACAAATGGCAAAGTCACAGAACCATTTGCTGGAGCCACTTGTTCTCATCTACTTTCATGGGCATTCAATGCATAGAACTCAAGTCACCATGCTTACACAGCAAGAACCCTTATCCACTCCACTGTCTCAGAAGCCCTGGTCTCTAATGTTTCAGAGTATTTCATTGCTCATAGTCTAATCTGGGATTGTCCTTGTGGATCCTTGGGAACTTCCCTAGCACCAGGTTTCTCTCTTACCTCATAATGTCTCCCTCTATCAAGATATCTATTTCACTGCTCTCCCACTCCGTCCCTCCCCCAGCTACTAGCAACAGTGGTGAGGGTGCCTGAACTGGTCTACTATGATAATCAGATTGGTGAATACCCTACATGTCATCATCAAGCCTTTATGGAGTAACTGATGGAAGCAGATCCATAAATCAACAACCATGCACCAGGCAGAGCTCTGAGAGTCCAGTCGAAGACAGGGAAGAGGGATTATATGAGCAAGGGGAGGGGGTTCAAGCTCATGATGGGGAAACCTACAGAGACAACTGAACCAAGCTCAAAGGAACTCAGGAACTTGACTAACAGCTGTGGAGCCCGAATGGAACAGGGCTAGACCCTCTGCCTATGGGAGATAGTTGTGTAGCTGTCTGTTTGAGGGGTCCAAGCAGTGTGATCAGGATCTATCCCTGGTGCATGACCTGGCTTTCTGAATGCCATTATCTGGTATGATAATGGTGATCTGGGTGAGCTGGACACCTTGCTCACCCCTGATAAAGTGGGGGAGGAGCTTAGTCCTGCCTCAACTGAATGTACCAGGCTTAGCTGTCCCCCCATGGGAGAATTTACCCTGTTAGAAGAGGTAGGTAAGACATGGTGGGGAGAAGGAGGAGGGATGAGAGGAGGATCTGTGGTTGCGATGTAAAATGAATAAAAAAAGTCTTAAAAAAGAGTATTTTATTATTTTGTATGTATGAGTGTTTTACCTGCATGTATATCTGTGCAACATGGATGTGCTATGTGTGTGCCAATGAAGATCCAAAAGAAGGATTCTGGATTCCTAGAATTGAAGCATGAACCACTGTGTGGGTGCTGGGAATCAAACCCAGGTCCTCTGGAAGAGCACCAGTTCTCTTAACCACAGAGCCATCTCTCCAGTACTTTTGACTCCAAATTTCTTAATGTTTTTTAATCCTTTATGATTAGGATCCACAGATAAAGAACACATATATATGGAAAGGGAATACTTCATCTCCCTTTTAGCATTCCTTCTGAATCTATGTTTTCTGATACAGACCTAGCAGCATTTTCTATACTTAATATCTTCCTGGTTGATATATTTCCATTGAAATTGCAAGAAAAATAAAGCAACTCCATTCTTTCACTCTTACAGTAGAAATAAATTATAAACTAACAGAGGCTAGTACAGTCACTAGAGGCAGGTCCATGCTACTCCTCCTGTATCAAGGCTGTCCAAGTTTCCCACCATAGGTTGTGGGCTCCAAAAAGCCCACTCATGTACCAGGCATAGATCCTGATCCTACTGCCAGGGGACCCCTTAAGCAGATCAAGCTACACAGCTGATGCCCTTACTCAGAGGGCCTAGTCTAATCCCATAGAGGCTCCACAGCTGTTGGTCTAAAGTTCATGAGTTCCCACTAGTTTGGTTTGGTTGTCTCTGTAGGTTTCCCCATCATGATCTTGGTGTCCTTTGCTCATAGAATCCCTCTTCTCTCTTTTGACTGGACTCCTGGAGCTTTGCCTGGTGCTTGGCTGTGGATCTCTGCATCTGCTTCCATCAGTTACTGCATGAAGGCTCTTTGATGACAGTTAGAGTAGACACTGATCTGATTACTGGGGTAGGCCAGTTCAGGCACCCTCTCCACTATTGCTAGTAGTCTAAGCTGGGGTCATCCTTGTGGATTCCTGGAGAATGTCCCTGAATGTTTTAGGCTCTGCTGACTCCTCATGGGAGGCCTTACCTTGTTGGAGGAGGGGAAAGGGGGTGGGTTGTGGAGGGAATGCTGGAGGGGTGGGAGGAGGGAAGAGAGGGGGCTTTGTGGTTGGTATGTAAAATGAATAAAAATTTCCTTAATAAAAAATAAATAAATAAATAAATAAATAAACTGACAGAGGACTTAAGCAATTGAATTCCAACAAAGCATCAAAAATCTCCATTATTTGAGGGCATGCCGCCCTTGTTCTCCTTGAATAACCTCACATCAGAACCTCTAGACAACATACTGAATGCTTTTGTTCATGTGACCTGGTACTTAAGTATGAAAGAATAAATAAGCACAATATTATGTCTATTCTCTTATTCCTAGGGAGAAGAGGAGACATTCCACTTGTTCTAGGTAAAAGCCAGATAAAAGAGATGGGTCTGTACTAACAAATGTAGGCTTCTGAATTACTCTTCCTTCTGTGTTAGAAATGAGAGATTTGAATCTGGTGGATTCAATTCAATTGATATATTACTATAGCTAGCAATTAAGAGGAAAGGTGGAAGGCAGAACACATATGCTTCATTCAGAAAGTCCCCAGTTCATATGTACATCTACTTACTTATTCATCACCTTTACAGGAGATGCTATAAAGTTTATGACTCAGCACTAAATAAACACTATCATGAAAATGCACTAAGGGAAAAAAACATTAATCACATATAGAACATATGGTATAGGAGGAAAATCATTTAAAATTCTATGTGGTAAAGTGCATGAATAATGAAATTTAGTATGTTATACAACTGCACAGGAGGGTACATAATCTTCTCCTAAGGGCACTTTATAAGGCTGGTGAAAGAAAATTATTTTTGAATAATGGCTAAACCTGGAAAGGTGAATGAATCATGAACGGAAGTGGAAATAGCAATAAAATACAGCATTTTGTGCAAAACATAGCATTAAAAGAAATATAGAGTCACTCAGGAAATGAAAGATATTTAATTTTATGAATAAGAGATTACTTGTAAGGTTGGTTTGTAAAAGGCAGGAAATTAGGTTTGCCAGGAAAACAGGGGCCACGTTATTCAAGGTGACTTATCCCTGCTAAAGATGTAGGAGATCATTTTGAAAAAGCAAGAAGTACTCTTGAAGATTTTTATGAAGTAAAATTCCCTCTAATTTGCATTTGAAATGATGTTCTTCCCATGTTGTTTGGAAAATGGATTAGAAAGAATTAGAGACCTAGTTAAAAGAATGTAATTAGTAAGAGGTTGCAATAATGCAAATAAGAAATGCTATTTACCTAGACTAGAAAGTGACCCTGCCAACAGAAAAAAATGTGGTTAACTCTGAGAACAAATACAAACTAGAAGAATGGAAGACTGACATATTTTGAAAGAAGGAAGAATTGAAAAGGAATTCAATCTTATCCTGAGGAAATTTAGTTGAATTTTGGTGTTTCTCACTAAGATCTGAAACCTATTCTGAGGGCATAGTAAAAATGATGTTGTAATGTTTGAGCTGATAATTTTGAAATGAGGTGAGCCTGCTTCCACAGGCTGAGGTGGATAGGCAGATTCAAGTGAGTTCCATCTAAGAGAATAATGCTAATTTTAGTGTGAAAAGTTCATACCAGGAAGGCATTTGAAGAAGAAGAACAATAACAACAATGAATGTATTAAAAGGACAGATTTTAGCATGACAATCATCACTTGGAGTTCAATGCAACCTTGTGAGATGTTCCTGCATTGATGAGCTAGAGAACCCATGGTATCACACTGAGGACTGAGACTCCATGGTCTCACAACTTTCTTTGCAGAGTACCAGGTAAATAATAACATCTTGAGGCTATACTATCTCATATCATAAATAGTGCGATGTTTACCCAATTCAGTTCTTAAATGTGGAAAGCAAATTATCAGTTAAAATTATACAAAGTCTGTGACACAAAATCATGATGTACAAGAAAAAGTAAAAAGAAGATATAGAAAATGGTAGATCATTGAATCTACTATGAAAAAAGGAAAGATACAGAAATGATAAGATAAAAGGTAGATTCTTGGATCTACTCAAAAAAAAGAGAAAATATGGATATGATAAGATAAAAAGGGAGACTATTGAATCTACTTTTGAAAGGCACTACTTGTTTTAAGTAGGATAAGTAATGACTATTTTTAACTGAATTTGTCAAATGTTAATAGACTGGACATTGTTAATATATATAATGGAGTGTTTTATCTGAATCTGTCAAATGTTAATGGACTAGACATTGTTAATGTAATTCTTGACTTTATATATTGAAAATACTTATTGGATATAGTTTTTCTTGTATTAGTTATTTTTTTTTAAATTTTATACAAAAAAGGGTAAATGTGATATATTGTATCCGCCAATATATTGTGCAACTTAATAAACGTATCTGGGGTCAGAAAATGGAACAGCCACTAGATATAGAGTCCAGAAAATGGTGGCACACACACCTTTAATCCTGGCATTCGGGAGGCCGAGATCCATCTGGAGCTCTGTGAGTTCCAAGACACACTGGAAACAGTCAGGCATGGTGACTCACGCCTTTAATCCCAGGAAGTGATGGCAGAAAGCAGAAAGGTATTTAAGGCATGAAAACCAGGAACTAGAGCTGGTTAAGCTTTTAGGCTTTTAGCAGCAGTTCAGCTGAGATTCATTGTGGATGAGGACTCAGAGGCTTTGAGTTTGAGGAAACAGAATCAGCTGAGGAATTGGCAAGGTGAGGTTAGCTGTGGCTGGTTCTGTTTCTCTGATCTTTCAGCATTCACCCCAATATCCGGCTCCAGGTTTGTTTTTATTAATAAGATCTTTTAAGATTCATGCTACAGACAACTTTTCACTCACTACTTTGTGATATGTATCCAAAGGACAGCAAGAGTCAACAGAAACATATATTAGAGAAAAATTCTGTTTTCCTAAAGCCCTGCATATGCACACATATGGCTTTGATCCCTATTAACCTGAAAAACAATGAAAAGACTTAGAGGGGAATTTTAATGATCTCAGCGAGATAATCTTCTTTGCTTTATAATGGCAGAAGTACGAGTAAATTATTAATGAAATGGACAATTTTAAATATATGCATAATTATCTGTTGGCTTGATACATATGGTGATCAATTCATTTTTATTGATTGTGATAAAGTACCTATAATAAAAATGTGTTAAATACAAGATATAAATTAAAAAATAATTTGTAGGGGATATAAAAGCATCAGGATATTCTGAGTTCTGGAGTAAAGTCTCATTTTCATGTTACCTCAAACACAAGTACACAGGCAAAGCCTCCAAGTATTAATTATTGTGGTTTGGTTTGTGGCTTTTTTTTTCTTTTGTTTTAAAATGTTCTGTGAATTTTATACATAGTTGGTATATTTAAATATTTTTCATTCCATCTCCTGTCCCCTTCGAATTCCCATTCACACTATTACTTATTAAGCACAGGACATCTTCTTTAATTATTATTTTTACACACACAGGTGCACTACCTGCTGAGCACATTTAGTGTTCCTTGTATATGTGTGTTTAGAGCTGAGTGTTTAGAGTTAGATAGCTTATCATGGGGCTTTTTTCCTGGAAAACACTGTTTCTGCCTCTGTCAGTGAATATAAGGATGAAACCTTATGAGACTTCCCCATCACACAGTCATTTGTATACTAAGTTTTGAGCAATTGTAGATATCTGTGGTCTCTATTTTCTGCATAATCTTTTTTCATAAGGAGTGAAAGCTACACTTCTCTGCGAGTATAAAAATTAATATTTATAATGCAGTTAGAAACTGTATTGATTTACACAAGTAGCAATAAAAAGTTTTCTTTCAAGGCCCATGGCCTCACCCAACATAGGTAGTCAGCTTGGTTTTTCATGCCAGGCATGAATTCCTTTTTATTCATATTATCAATCAACTTAGGGAATAGTTGGCTAACCACTGATATAGGTGTCATTACTGAACTTTAAATGTATCTTATCAGGTTGCTAATTGTTGTGATTCTTAGGTGTCACCACTAGGTTGGATTACAAACTGCTTTTGTCCCATGTCATCTATGTAAGACATTCTGATATTATGAGAACAACTCCAGAAAAGGAGCTCTTAGTTCTGTTTCAGCTTTTTTCTTCTAAGTCCTTTGTCTAAATTATATGGTGTCTAAAGGAAGAGAATCTTACCTTCAAGATTTTGTGGCTGGGTTGTTGTCTGGACTTCTCTTTCCATAACCCACAGAGTACATTCTGGCACCAAAGAGACTAGAACATGGGGGTGGAAGCTCCACGTAAACACCATCTCAACTTCTCCATGCTCAATGAGTTGTGTGAACGTTGTCCTTGAAAATGGGGCCCTTGTGTTAGTTTTCAGAGAGTAACTCTTTGTCTTAGCATCATTCTAGGTTGTTTGCAGGTTTCCATGGGACATCCTTGAACAACAACTCAAGTGACTGCTGCCCAGTCTCTTCACTGGAAGCCTCTTGTCTACAAGAGATGGCCAGTTGAGACTCTTCGTTCCATATAACTAGGAACTCTCATTAGGACCACCTTTATAGATTCCAGAAATTTTCCACTGCACCCCAGGTTTCCACATCACCCCCCAAAGTCCCCCATTTCCATCCTTCTCTCCCTGCAGTCTCTCAGTCATCACATCCTCCCAACCTGATCCCTCCCACTCCAGTCTCCACCCTCCCCCAGCACATCTATAAAATCTAGTCTATTGACCCCTTCCAGGGAGATCTTTCTGTCCACAATATACCCCTCCTCTTTACCTAACCTCTGTGGTTCAGTTATTATCTACTTAGTGGCTAATATCCACTTATAAGTGAATAAATACTATATTTGTCTTTCTGGGTCTGGGTTACCTCACTCAGGATGATTTTTTTTTTCTAGTTCCATAAATTTGCCTACAAATTTGAGGTCATCATTTTTTAACAGCTGAGTAGTATTTCATTGTATAAATGTACCACATATTCTTTATCTATTCTTATGTTGAGGGAAATCTCAGTTGTTTCCAGTTTCTGGATATTATTATTAAAGCTGGAATGAACAAGTCTTAAAATGTTTCTTTGTGGTCATATGGAGCATCACTTTGGTAACTGCCCAAGATTGATGTAGCTGGGTCTTCAGATAGATAGATCAATTCCCAGCTTTCTGAGGAACTACCATATTGATTTCCATTGTGGCTGTACAAGTTTGCACTCTTACCAGCAACAGAGAAATGTTCTCCTTGCTCCACATTTTCTCTAGCATGACATGTCATTTGTGTTATTGATCTTAGCCATTCTCACGGGTGTAAGATGGAATCTTAAAGTAGTTTTGATTTGCGTTTCCCTAACAGTTAAGTGTGTTGAGCCTTTCTTTAAGCGTTTTTTTTTTTTGCCATTTGAGATTCCACTATTGAGAATTCTCTGTTTAGATCTGTACCCATTTTTTATTTAGATTATTTGGGTTTTGATATCTAGCTTATTGAGTTCTTTGTATAAATTTTGGATATTAGTTCTCCATCAGATGTGAAATTGGTAAAAATCTTTTCTAGTTCTGTGGGCTGCCACTTTGACTGATTGGCAGTATCCTTTGCCTTACAGGAACTTTTCAGCTTCATGAGGTCCTATTTATTAACTGTTGATCTCAGTGCCTAGGCTATGATCATTTGATCAATGGAATTGAACTTGAGACTCAGACATAAATTTAAAGATATATGGACACCTGAATTTTTTGTCAATGACCATGTCAAAGAAGAAGCAGGTGACAAGGCAAGGCCCCAAGGTCTTCAGCTCCAGAATGCCCCTTGCTGCTCCTGTGTCTTTACATGTTTGCCATTACCATTTTTCTCTGGTATCTGCTATGGTAGGATTGGGTGTAGGAGTGATCCCCATGGCCTTTAATGTAATGTGATTATCTGTCATGGAAATATCCTATCCTACTGGGCATTTTTTTCCTGTGGATTATTATGAAGATGATTTCCTCTTAAGCTGTACTGTTTAACTGAAGTGATTATTTTATACAATAATAGTGTAAGTTTAAATAGAATTATGATTAAGTATTTTTAACAAATGTAGCAAAGGGTTATGATAGAGGTAAGTTTAGTGGGAAAATAAATATAGGTAAAGATAGGATGATAGAGTTACCCCTGATCCTGATAAAGTAGGTGTTGGAAAGAGTAGAAAATATGGACAAGGAAGTGTCATGTAGACAGGACTTAAGATTTTCTCTTGAGGAGCTGCATATACTGTGGCTTAGGTTAATGATTAACGAAAACAATCACATTCCAAGAGTCAGACCAGATTGAATTCTTTTAATATTGATGTTGAGAAATGTGTTCACGTGTTTAAGTATGCATCATAGCTAAAACAAAGTTTTACATATGACTTCATGTAACTAAATAACAAAGAACTGGACAATTAGTTAAGTAGATTGCACAGGACTCTAAAATATGAAAAGCCGAACTTGTAACCTGTTTTTCTGGCAATTATAAAAACTCCTGCCTATGGGAATGGTTATGACTGAAAGGCCCCTGATCTGTGAGGTCTAAAAGATAAATGTTTAACTGAATCTGGATTTCTTAAAAAATGCATGAAGACGTGGTTAAGAAATGTATTGGGGTTGACTTGTTCCAGAAAAAAAAAAATATGTTTTTAGAGTGATTATGTAGCTACTGTGTAACTTGTTGTTATGGAGAAAATTCTTCTCTGTAATGAACTTGGTGTGAGGAATATAAAAAGGGCGTTTTAAAAATGAAGAAGAAGAGAGACCCTGAAGATGTGTGTACGTGTGTGTGTGTGTGTGTGTGTGTGTGTGTGTGTGTGTGTGTGTGTGTTTGTGTGTGTGTGTGTGTGTGTGTGTTTCCCTTTTTAACTGGCCCCAGAGGGATAAATTTTGCTCCACTCACCAGCCCCGGAAATTTAAGTTTTACTTTCTCCGATAGAAAAATCTATTGAGTGATTAGTCTCCTGACTCCGTGGCTCCCCTTCAATTCCTGAGCTGCTGAAGGATAGTACCTTACAGTTGCTATTTTTGATAAAGAAGTAAAGAATACACAGTGGAAAAAAGACCATCTTCAACAAATTATGCTGGTCAAACCAGATGTCTACATGTAGAAGAATACAAATAGATCCATAATTGTCATCCTGCACAAAAGTCAAGTCCAAGTGGATTGAAGACTTCAACATAAAACCACTGAACTTGACAGTTGAGAAAGTAGTGAACAGCCTTGAACACTTTGGAACAGCAGACAACTTTCTAAACAAGGCACCTATATTTTTTCATTAACTTCGTGCTTTCCAAATTTGTGCTGTTAGGCTAGATCACTGCAACCACTATATAGACTTACAGACTAAAACCTGTAAATTTTCCTCTGAGTTTTCATATTTTGAGAATGGTGATCAGTGATCACGTTAGATATCAAATGCTCAGAGTTCTTTCAGGACATGTTTACCTAGTTATCCATGTTGTTAGCATTCCTGTTTACCCAGCGACCAGACAATGTTATCTTATGTAAAGTCCTCTTTAAGAGAAAACCTCTCTCCCTTCTCTCTCTCTTTCTTCCTCTCTTGCCACAAGGGAGTACACACCTCTTCCCTTCCTTTCTTTTCCTTTCCTTTTCTCTTTCTCTTTTTCCTTTCCTCTCCTCTGACCCTGCCAGTTTTCTCTTTCTCCTTCTCTCCCTTCCCCCCACTTAATAAAACTTCCCACGTGGGTGCTGTGTCTGCCTGGCTTGAGATACTTTCCACTGTGCTTCCTTGGCTGCCACCTGCCGTGTATCTGTGTCTGCATGGTGTGTCTCCCTCACCTACTGTGGGGCATCTTGGCTCTACCCACCAAGGCCTCTCTACCACAGTTTTACAAAATATGTGACATATGTAATTGAATATTGAGTAGATTTCTCAGAGCCAATGTATCAGAAAACACCTATTCCTCCTCGGATCTAACCTAGAAAAACCTGGCATGTTATGTGATGCCAGAAACTGTCCTTTAATATCCTGATTTATATTACTAGTATCAACATTTAAATTTTTGACCACATAAAATTATCAAAAAATATATTGCCTGTAACTCATAAATATATCTAATGATCAAAATGATGATCATTTTATCTGTATCTCTAAAGATATATCTACTATAGAGATTGATCTGTCCCTAAATACGTGAGTGCATGCATGTGCTCACACATCCAGACTCACTATGAAACTTTCTATATTTGAACTATATTATTCTCAAGATAATATCTTTTTTTTTTTTTTTTTTTTTGGTTTTTCGAGACAGGGTTTCTCTGTGTAGCTTTGCGCCTTTCCTGGAACTCACTTGGTAGCCCAGGCTGGCCTTGAACTCACAGAGATCCGCCTGCCTCTGCCTCCCGAGTGCTGGGATTAAAGGCGTTCGCCACCACCGCCCGGCTCAAGATAATATCTTATATCATTTTCTTTCACATTCAAGGTGATAACTGTCTTAAGGAAGATCTTATGTGAGACTGGAAGAAAAGTTTGAAGTAGTGAGTACAGTTATCGGAACATAATCTTGTCTTTATCCAAAAGAATGAGGATTGTCATGTTGTGTCTTTTCTTTTTAATATTTTCCAAAATTTAATTCACTTATGTACAATTGGATACATCACAGATAATCTGAATCTGGTTGATTTTAGAGTTAAAAACAAGTGCTTTAGACTACTATATCAATTATTTGTTATATCAGTTACTGTTCATACCCTTGCTGGATAATCTGTGTGTCTTGCTTCTTTATTGTTTGTGACTCCTCCAAATTCTTCGGCCTTCCATTAGAACTTTACATGCTTTTTTTCTGCAGTAATTGCATGAGATCTAACATCGATATTAAACCTTTACTCTATCACTCATAGTGCTTCTACTCCTGTGGTTAATACTGATTAATACATCCAATAACACCCTCAGTATAGTCTTTCCTCTTTACAGAATCATTTTTATTTTGTCATCCTCTACCATTATTTTAGATAAGTCAAGTTAGTAATTATTCAGTTTTTAATCCCGTTCTTGTTTCTATACTCACTCAAGTCAAAAACTTAATCTTAAGAGGTTTCTAATCTCTGTTATCTGAACTCCATTCCTATCTGGATGCCCAGACTCACTCTTTTACATCTATTTATAAAGAACATTTTGATGTTTATAAAATACAAATGCATTCTGCAGTTTATATAATATGTTCTATAATTACTCTACATTAATTTGTCTTCGCTGTGATTATAAGATGTTCCTACTTTCCTCAATTGTTTCCAGTTCTTGTTTGTATCGTATCTTCTTCACTTATTCTGTTTCTGACTGTAGCTAGAGAGTTTTCTCTCCGAGTCCCACCAAGCCCCAGCAGTCCCGTAGCCCACTTAAAAATAAACACACAGACACTTATATTATTTAAACTGTTTGGCCTAATGGTTCAGGCTTCTTGTTAACTCTTCTTATATCTTAAATTAGCCCATTTCTATAAATCTATACCTTGCCATGTGGCTCGCGGGTTACCGGTACCTTACATCTTGCTTGTCATGGTGGCAGCTGGCAGGTTTCTCCCTCTGCCTTCCTGTTCCCTCAGTTCTCCTCTCTGTTAGTCCCACCTATACTTCCTGCCTGGCTACTGGCCAATCAGTGTTTTATTTATTAACCAATTAGAGCAACACATTCGCCATACAGAACATCCCACAGCACTTGACCATATTCTTTGTGTTGCCTTACTTGAATTTTCATTTACTAATTAAAGTATAGTTCTGAGAGAAACATTTTCTAAAAATATAGTACAAGTCATTTAAACATGTCCCATGGCTTATGTCTATCATCTGAATCATATGACCCACAAGTTCACGGTTATCCATATATGCCAAGTTTGTGAGTAAGAAAATACTTGTCATTCATCTAATTAAAGTAAGTCAGGCAAATGAGAGCTTATGGCATTTATGATGATATAAATATTAAATTGATTAGCAAGTTCTAGAATCTAAGTTAAATATAAATGTGTGTGTGAGTGTGTGTGAATGTGTGAAAAGGTAATAAAATGGAATTAGTTTAAAAATATATAATTTAACTTTTAGATATGTTTATCAATTATGACAGTAAGTAACCATATTTTGGTAGACCCAAACCCTGATTGGTAAATATCATTTACATTTGGAAATCTAATGGAAAGGATGCTATAAGAAATATATATTGTCATACTATAGGAATTTATCCCATTATGAATTTTGTTAAGAGTGGGATAGTTTCAACATACTTATTTCACAATGGTACAATATTAGTAAAGTATATAAGTAATATTACTTCTTTAATAAGAAGTTAATGTTCATGTTGCTGCTTTTATTATGATTAGGTGTGAATTTATCCATCTGTCTAGTAATATAATTTTTATTATTGGAAACTATACATCTGTGTTTTAGGATATCTTTCTGTGTGTTTAAAACTATACTTGATAGATGATCATGAAAATTAATCATATTAAGCAATTGAAAAATAGAAATATTAAATCTTAACACAAAAACAATTTGAAAATTAATTTAAGTATAAGTGTTGAATGAACAAAGATCTTTCTGGTTTAACATCCATTGTCATACAAAGGAAAAAGAGCTTAAAAATCTAAATATCAGTAAATGTTGTCACTCTATATTAAACATGGGTTTATATGTCACATTGATGCTCTCCAGCTCTGGATGCAGAGATGAATTCAGAGAATGATGAAAGAGTTCAGCAACCAGTAGACTGGAAACACGTGTTAAAAAGCAAATTTTTCAACTGTCTCACTTATCCAGAGGACCTGATCCAGTTGGGGGCTCTTCAGCCATTGGTTCATAGTTCATGTGTTTCCATTCGTTTGGCTATTTGTCCCTGTGCTTTTTCCAACCTTGGTCTCAACAATTCTTGCTCCTACAAATCTTCCTCTTTCTCACCAATTGGATTCCTGGAGCTCCACCTGGGGCCTGGCCGTGGATCTCTGCATCCGGTTCCCTCAGTCATTGGATGGGGTTTCTAGCATGACAATTAGGGTGTTTGGCCATCCTATCGCCAGAGTAGGTCAGTTCGGGCTGTCTCTCGACCATTGCCAGTAGTCTATCTGTTTGGGAGGCAGCCAGGCAGTGGGACCGGGTCCTGTCCTCAGTGCATGAGCTGGCTGTTTGAAACCTGGGACTTATACAGGGACACTTGACTCAGCCTGGGAGAAGGGGACTGGACCTGCCTGGACTCAATCTACCAGGTTGAACTCAATCCTCAGGGGAGTCTTTGGCCTGGAGGAGATGGGAATGGGGGGTGGACTGGGGGGAAGGCGGGAGAGGGGGGATCAGGGGAGTGGGAGGGGGGAGAACAAGGGAATCCGTGGCTGATATGTAAAATTAAATTAAATTATAAAATAAAAAAGAAGTATCAAGACAAAATAAAAAAGCGAATTTTTTTATCTGAATGCATATTAATTTTAGAATTATAAACTTTTAGAGGCTAAATTTTAGGAGACCTATGCACATTCATGAATTATAACTTGGAAAACTTCTTGGAATAATTTTAAATATTCACAGAGAGATCAGAGAAACACAACTTCATTCACAGACATAATAATATGTGATTATTTTCTAGAAGCCCCATGGCAAAGTAAAAA
>CABHPP010144754.1:0-15551 GCA_902168425.1 Peromyscus attwateri | reverse complement strand
GTGCCTGTTGTTTCTGCTTTTACTCAATGTAAGGATTAAAGTCATAGCTAGAGCATTAACAAGAGGAAGACATACACAAGCTACGACTAGAAAGGGGAGATGTGGAAGTGTACCTATATGCAGATGATGTGTTCCTGTACCTAAAATGTACTAAAGACATCACCAGAAAACTCCAAAATTAGATAAACAGTTTCACTGAAGTGTCACAAAATCAATATTTAAACCCAGATGCCTTTCTACAAATAACAAAGTTATTGAAAATGAAATCAGGAAAAAAGTCACATTCATAGTGATTTTAAAACATGTAAAAAGACATTTAGAAATAAATCTAACCCAAGAGACCTACGACTTCTACAATAAAAATTTAAACACAAGAAATTGATGACACTAAAAGATGGAAAAGCCTTTTATCCCCACTAATATTAAAAATGTGAAAATAGCTGTATTACTTAAAGAGGCCTACAAACTACAATGTAACCCTGCCCCCCATCAAACTGGAATGACACTTATCGCAAAACTATGAAACTCAATCCAGGGGTCAATAAAATGACTCAGTTGGCAAAAATATTTGTTGTGCCACCTGACCACCAAAGTTTGATTCCTGACTGCAGAACCACAGTGGGAGAGGAAACCAACTACTGAAAGTTGTCCCTCTAACTCTGCACATGGATTGTGATATGCACGTTCTTTCTCTTTCTCTCACAATAACAATAACAATAACAATAACAATAATAATAATAATAATAATAATAATTAATGTTGTTTGGTTTTGCTCTTTTGGGGGACCCACCACCCAGCTCCCAAGTAAATCACTCATGGAGGCTTATTTTTAATTATGAATGCCTGGCCTTAGGTTGGCTTGTTTCTTGCCAGCTTTCCTTAAATTATCCCATTTACCTTTGGCCTCTGGGCTTGTCCCATTCTCTTACTTCTGTAAATCTTACTCTCACTCCATGGTTTGCTATGTAGCTGGGTGACTGGCCCCTGATGTCCTCTTTCTTCTCTGGCTTTCTCATTCCTTCTCTTCTTTTCTTCTTCCAGATTTCTTTTTTTTACTTTTTTTTTTTTTATCTTGAGACAGGGTTTCTCTGTGTAGTTTTGTGCCTCTCCTGGAACTCACTTGGTAGCCCAGGCTGGCCTCGAACTCACAGAGATCCACCTGGCTCTACCTCCCAAGTGCTGGGATTAAAGGCGTGCGCCACCACTGCCCGGCTTCCAGATTTCTTCTTCTATGTCTTCTGTCTGCCTGCCAGCCCCACCTATCCTTTCTCCTACCTCACCATTGACCGTTCAGCTCTTTATTAGGCCATCAGGTGTTTTAGACAGGCACAATAACACAGCTTCACAGAGTTAAACAAATCAACATAAACAAAAGTAACACACCTTAAAATAATATGCTCTAACAATTAATAAACCTTTTAATCCCAAAATTCATTGGGAAGTACAAAAGACTCCAGGTGGCCAAAGAAATCATAAGAGGAAAGAGGAATGCTAGAGTTACCACAATGGTAATCTCATACTATACTGCATAGCCATAGTAACAGAAACAGCACGCACTAGCACAAAACAGATATATAGATCAATAGAGCATGCCAGAGGGTCAAGAAATAAGCCCACAAAACTACAGCCATGGTAGAAGAGAATGGTATAAAACCATACATAGACAGAAGACAGCTTCTTTAACAACTGCTGCTAGGAAAACTGTATTTCCATAAATAGAAGAATGAAACCACATCTATTTCTCTTACTCTACACAAAAATCCACTCACAATAGTTCAAAGACCTTAATGTGAGTCCTGAAATTCTGAAACTACTAGAGGAAAGCACAGGAGAAACACTTTCTTCATTGCTGGTGGGAATGTAAACTGGTGAAGCTAACATGTAAACCAGTATGAAAGGTCCTCTGAAAAGCTAAAAATACAACTAATGTGTTGGTTATGAGAGACCCTTCATCTACATGTCCCAAAGATAACTGTATGTCTATAGAATATTGCACTACTCACAATAACTATTCACTAAAAGCCTAGATGTCTGACAGGAAATCAATAAATGAAGAAAATGTGGTATGTATATGCATGCACTAGAATTTTATTCAGCCATAAAAGATGAAATCATGACACTTCCAGGAAAATGTATAGAACTGGAAATAATTATGGTATGCAAAATAAACCAAACTTAGAAAATATTGTATTTATTCTTTCATGTGTGGAATATACATGTGTATACTGCTTATAAATTATATATATACATATATACATGTATATATATGACAGAAAAGAAGAAAGTGGACCATAAGAGGAGAGCGAGGTTCAAGGTGGAGAAAAGGAAGAACAAGAAGGGATAATATAATATATGTGTCCTGAAAGCAGCAGGGGAGACTAGGGGATGATTTGGGGGGAAGATGAGGATGGGCAAGATGGGAAAGGGAGAATTCAGGGAACATTGGAGATGCAAATCAGAACAATGTATAATATCTATGCATTAAATGTCCCATTGATTTCCATTTCTGTATATGTTAATCAAAATTGACTAAAAAAGAAATTAACATTAAAGAAAGTAACAGTAAAACTTGAGTCATTGAAAGTATATTAGTTATGCTTTCTGAACATCAGAAAATAAGAGAGGTACTTCATTCTTGGATAATTCTTTCAGAATCTCATACTTTGTATTTTGCCTTCTTAAGATAAACAATTTTCATAGACAAGTTCACAATAGCATTTGATGGTGTTGTGTAGCTTTTTCTCACGGAATTCCCCTCAAAGCCAGGAGTTAGTCCTCTCAAAGTGAGCTGCTACTTGTCACCTAAATTCATATAGTTTTCTCTGTCTTTTGTTGTCATTTCAACGATGTTTACAGAACTTCACAAGGAGTAGATTCCACCTCAAGAATCCACTTTGTTTACACACATACTACTCATCCATCATGGTTTCAGCATCAGGTTATGACTCAGTTGTAACTTTGAGAACCATTTCCAGTTCCCTTACTGTTTCCACCCATTGTTTTCTTCACCGGTGTCTGAAATCCATGAGGGCTGCAGTTGACATCTTCTACATGCCTGACAAAGTGATGTTTGACTACCTGCAAATCACAAGAGGCTGTAGGAGCAACTAGAGAGTAAGTCCTTCCCAGGAGGTTTTCAGTTTACTTTGTCCAGACTCAACAGCGGGATAGTTTCCTATGGCTTCACAACCATGAAGTTTTAATGCCTTTGAAGTTTACAATTGCTCCTTGATCCACAGGCTGTGCGATGAATGTTGTCTCAACTTGTATTACTTATTTATCTCACTGAGGTGACAACGTGTCTAAGCAAGTTAAGACAAAGGAGGGTTTCTTTTGGCTCCCAGTTGGAAGGTGTGTTATGTCATGGTAGGGAAAACATGATGACAGGAGAATAAATCAGCTGTTCACAGTGAATCCACAGTTGGAGAGTGGAGAATGTTGAACGCTGATGCTCAGCTCAGCTCTCTCATTTTTACTGAGTCCTAGACACAGGTGATGAAGTGGTTGTAGCATGAATCTTAAATGGTCTTATTAATAAGAACAAACCCAGAGCCGGATATTGGGCTGAATGCTGGAAGACCAGAGAAGCAGAACAAGCCACAGCCACCTCACCTTGCCAGTTCCTCAGCTGATCCTGTTTCCTCAGACTGGAAGCCTCTGAGTCCTCATCCAGAATGTTCCCAGCTGAACTGCTGCTCAAAAGCCTAAAAGCTTAACCAGCCAAAAGCTTCTAGTTTCTGGTCTTCATGCCATATATACCTTTTTGCTTTCTGCCATCACTTCCTGGGATTAAAGGCTCTTGTTACCATGCCTGGCTGTTTCCAGTGTGGCCTTGAACTCACAGAGATCCAGGCAGATTTCTGCCTCTGGAATGCTTGGATTAAAGGCATGTGCTACCACTGTCTAACCTCTATGTTTAATATTATGGCTGTTCTGTTCTCTGACCCCAGAGAAGTTTATTAGGGTGCACAATATTTTGGGGAACACAATACCACCACAAGTGGTACCACCTACATTTAGGTAGTTCTTCCCTCCTAAGCCAAACCTCACTAAAAACCTCATACACATTGAGGTCTGTTTCCTAGGTGATGATTCTAAATCTAGTCATTCTACAATTAAGATTGCATCACACAAGGCATGAAAGCAACAATAATTTTATAACTCTTGAGTGACCAAAAGAGGAATAACATGGGCAACTGTTCCCTGAAACAGAGCCTGTCAGCACCCAACTGGACTAAGAGGTGAGTCTTTATCCTAGGCTTTGGGCCCAGGGGCACAACCCTGTGCCCCTACACCCTCACCCATTGCAGTTCCAGTTTCAGGCCAGTTGGCAGGCAGACCTCCTGCACACAGGTCAGACTACTCCCATCCCCCATCAGACCCTATAACCCAAGCTCCACCTTCCCCGAATCCCACCCACCCTCCGAGACTGCAACTGTTCCCTGAGACAGAGCCTGCCAGCACCCAACTGTACTAAGAGGCCAGTTGACAGGCAGACATCCTGCAGACAGGTCAGACTACCACCATCTACCACATGGTAAGACTGCAGCTACTCCCTGAGACAGAGCCCACTAGCACCAGTTGGACTAAGAGCTGCTCCCTAAGACAAAAAGTCCATCAGCACCGACTAGACCAAGAGCTCCCACTGGATCAAGAGTATCAATCAGACCAAGAGAGGCTCCCTCAGACACAGACACCACTTGCACCAAGTGGAGAAAGAGATGGGTAGACGCCAGTGCAAAAATACAGTCAACAACAAAAAAATTAATATGGCTCCATCAGAACCTACATTAGCAAGACCTGAACATCCCAACACAGAAGAAACAGAAGATATCTACCATAAAAATGACTTTAAGAAGATATGAGAGATCTTAAAAGAGGAAGTGAAAAATTAATTCCCTTAAAGAAATCGAGGAAAAGTCAAACAAAAAAATGGGAAGAGACCAGTAAATCCCTTGAAAGCCAAGATTAATCCCATGCAGGCTCCCTAGAGTTGGTCTAGAGTCCTGAGCTCCCAGGAACTCGGGCCAACTGTCTTTGTGGGTTTCCCCCTCCCTCATGATCTCTACTGCCCTTGCTTATATAATCTCTCCTCCCTCTCTTCAGCTGGATTCCCAGAGTGCCAGGCCTTGGACCTCTACATCTGCTTCCATCAGTCATTGGACAAAGGTTCTATGATGACAATTAGGGTAGTCACCTATCTGACTACAGGAGAAGACCAGTTCAGGCACTCTCTCTACTACAGCCAGGAGTCCTAGCTGGCGTCATCTTCATAGATTCCCGGGAGCCTCCTCAGTACCAGACCTCTCTCCAATCCTATTCTGGCCCTCTCTATCAAGATATCTCCCTTGTCACTTGCCCTCTCTGTCCCTCCCCCAACTTGACCATCTCAATCTCCTTCCCTACAAGAACCTGGAAACAATCTAGATGTCCCTCAACTGAAGAATGGATAAAGAAAATGTGGCACATATACACAATGGAGTACTACTCAGCGGTTAAAAAAAAACAATGATATCATGAAATTTGCAGGCAAATGGATGGATGTAGAAAATGTCATCTTGAGTGAGGTAACCCAGACTCAGAAGGACAAACATAGTATGTACTCTGGTGATATTTTCTTTGTACCAAAATGTTATTTGTATGTTGATAAATAAAGTTGCCTGGGGGTCAGAGCTATTAGCAAGCCATAGGAAAGCAGGGCAGTGGTGGTGTACGTTTGTGATCACAGCACCTGGTAGACAGAGCTAGGTAAGTCTATGTGTGTTCAAGGATACAGCCAGCATTGGATACACATGCCTTTAATCTCATTACCAACCATAGAACACCTGGAGGTCTATACAGACAGGCTGTAATGAGGCAGTCCTGTGGTTGGGTTTACAACCAATGAGAAGGCAGAACAGAGACTATATAAAGACTTTAACACAGGAAGTACCAGCTCCTTCGGAGAGGTAGGACCACTGCAGGAGGAAGGGTAAGGTTTTGGCTCTTAGCTCTGACCTCTTGGCTTTCTTCTTTGCATTGGTTCTGTGTTTCTTATTTATACGACGGTTGGTTACATCTACAGTACTCACTCATAAGTGGATATTAAATGTGAGGGAAAGGATGGCCAGACTGCAACCCACAACTCCAGAGAGGCTAGCTAACTACTCTGGTGACCAGCCTAGCAAATAACCTAGCTGTCATCATAGAGCCTTTGTCCAGTGACAGATGGAGGCAGATACAGAGATCCATGGCCAGGTACCAGGCTGAGCTCTGGGAATCCAATTGATGAGAGATACTGCAGGTGAGGGATGTCGAGATCATGATGGGAGGATGTGCAGAGATGACGGACCACACTAGTGGAAGCCCATGAACTGTGGACTGGTGGCTGTGGAGCCCCCATGGAACTGGACTAGGCCCTCTGGACACGGAAGATAGTTGTTTGGCTCGAACTGTTTGGGGGGCACCCAAGTAGGGGGATCGGAATCTGTCCCTGGTGCATGGGCAGGCTCCTGGGAATCCAGTGCCTGTGGTGTAATATCTTGCACAGCCTTGGTGCAGTGGGAAGGGGCTTGGACCTGCTTAGGCTCAGTGAGCTAGAGCTGGGCTCTGCTGACTCCCCATGGGAGACCTCGATTTTGGGGATGTGGAGATGCAGGGTGGCTTGGGAAAGAAGGCTGGGGGTGGGAGGAGGGAGGAAGGGGGGGGTCTGTGGATAGCATGAGGAGTGAGTAGAAAATTTCTTAATAAAAATAAAATAAATAAATTTTAAAAAGGGATAACATTTTGAAAGGAATATGGATTTCTAACTAGTAGTCTCAATTGTGGGTTTAAACATTTTAGCCATTCTGTTGTAAATAAATATGCAACGATTTGGGCTTTGTTGTTCTCTTTATAGAGAATAAGCAGTGTATTTATGTAGACAATTACAACACAATAGTAATGTAGTTACATTTGCCACAGTAAAATGGAGTCACCAGAGATTACAGTAACAAATGTAACAATTATTATTAAATATAAGGAAAATTTGAAATTATTCCTTAAAATGAAAATCCTAATACAGGCAAGGACGTCATCCTGGAGGAAGGACCCCATCAGATCTGTTCTGGCTGGTGTAGATGGTTTTTTCTTTGGGCCACCAGCTCACAAAAGATGACACAGAGACTTATTATTAATTATAAAAGCTTGACCTATAGCTTAGACTTGTCCCTCTAGATCTTATAACTTAAATTAGCCCATTCATTTTAATCTACCTTCTGTTACATGACTCATTACCTAATCTCTCCATACTGCTATACTGCTCATGCTGCTTCCTCTGCATCTGGCTGGCAATTCCCCCTTTCTCCTTCCCAGAGCTCTCTGTCCCCAGAAGTCCCACCTAACCTCTTCCTGCCTAGTTAATCGTCATTCAGCTCTTTATTAAACCAATCTCAGTGACACATCTTTACACAGTGTAAAGGAATAGTCCACAACAGTCAGGTACCACCACAAGTTGGAAAAATGCAACAACTGCAAAGCTCAGTAAAATGAGGTACCCCAAAGCATGCTTGTGATGACTTTCCTGCTATAAAACCAGAGTGAAAAGATGCTTGGAAACTGAGCCAACATTCCCTGATGTTTGGAGAAAACAAAAAACATAACTTCATTTTAAGTGGAAAATACTTGAGAAAAGGGGAAGACTCCAGTGGCTGCACCTGGATCACTTGGGTTTAACTGGCACAAAATGATGTGTTTCTACTAGGGTTGTTGTTTTTTGTTTCCTGTGGGCCAAGTAAATGTCACAAAAGGATAATGGTTTGCAAAGATTATTGCTGAGGGGACTATGTCTGGTGCAAGGCCACATCACAAAGATGGATTCTGTTGCCAGAGTTAGAAATAAGAAGTCTTTGCAGGGTAGGTAACCAGCAGCTATTATGCAAGACTCCAAGCCTCCACAGAGGCTCAGAATGGGGAAGATTTTGTCCCTCTCATTACTGCTACTGCTGGTGGGGTGTGTGTGTGTGTGTGTGGTTTGTTGGTTTGTTTGTTTGTTTGTTTGTTTTTGTGTGCAGTGGTGATGAAACCTAGGACCTCCTGAGGAAGTGCTGTGTGCTGTGTGCTGGGACACTGCTGTGTGCTGTGTGCTGGGGAATTGCTATGTGCTGTGTGCTGGGGAAGTGCTGTAAGGTAACACTAAGCTCTTTGGACCTTTTACTTCTGAGACAGTCTCACAAAGTTGCTCAGACTGGGTTTGAACTCACTCTGAATCTCAGGAGGACTTGCAATCCCCCTGCCTCAGCCTCCAAGGTAGCGGGGATCACAAGCCCAATCTAGGTAGCCTTGTTAGAAATTGGTCATCTAAAAATATGTTAATGCCTATCAAGTGAGAGATAGCACTTAAGCATCTGCTAGGAAGTGTATCTTATAGAAAAAACAAAAACAAACAACAACAAAAACCAGTTAAATGATGTTAACTAAAAGAACAGGTATTTATTTGCTTTTACCACTCACGGCTCTTTCCAACTTCAAGGAAGGATAGTGCATGGAGGGAGATAAAAAGACTTGAGAGAAACTGATAACACAACAATGTGTTTTCCAAAGATGGGTCAGACTTCAGCTGCAGCTAGGAAAGAAGAAATAGCATGACATTTTAAAAAGTATTATGAAGAATAAAGCTTGTTTTAGAGCAGAAAGCTGAGATATCAATAAAGGGGGATATCTATTGGATGTGCTTTAGAAATTTCTGAGACTGTGAAAGAATATTTCCTATTGCATACTTAGGAACAGAAGATAGAAATAAGGAAAGTACTGTTTTCCTTATATTTCCCCCAGTTTTAGCCCATTAAATAAGCTTGTTGTAATATCTCTTTTATAACTTAGTTATTACTCTAATAAGTTGTGGTAGGAAGCACCAATAAACACTAGCTCAATGCAACATTTTAGTTTAAGGTTTAACATTTTAGATACTTTTTTTTTCATTTGCTCCTACATTTTCCTACATCTTCCTTAGGATTCCATTTGGTCTCTTTGGTAAATCTAGAAAAGAGGAAACCAACAAGCAAAGTTGTCAGAACTCATAATGCTCAACGCTGAGTTACCCCTCAAGTACTGGAGTTTTTAATGATTTTTTTTTTAATTTAACTTTATCGAATGTGTGTGCTGTGTACATGTATAGGAGGGCATGCATGCCATATAAGATAGATGGAAATCAGAGGACAGCTTACAGCACTTGGTTCTCTCCTTCCACCATATGGATTAAACTCAGGTCACTGAGCTTGGTGGCCTTTGCCCACTGAGCTATCTTACACATTGTCAAATATTGTCTTAAATAAAAACTAACATACTGTTTTGCTTCAGAAAGTTTCAAGTTATATAAATTTGTAAGCAATGCCATAAATATCTATATGGCAGACAAACAAATCAAGGAGTAATATAACAGCAAGATGTGCAAAGAATAAGCAGAGTTGATTTGGAATTAGATGGAGCTGAGTCTCGAGCAGAGAGGACCTATGTCAAAGGAAAGAGTATTTGTGCATAGAACTGTGTCTCCTTGCAGCACGACTCCTACTCGTCAGCTGAGTTGATGGGCCTTTGCTATGAGGAGCAAAAACAAGAATAAGAGTAGTCAAGTCAAGAAAACAAAAGACAAAAGAGGAAAAAGCAAAACAGGAAGCTGGAAGAAGAAAGGCAGAACAAGGGAAAGAAAAATCAAGAGGGGCCGGGCGGTGGTGGCGCACGCCTTTAATCCCAGCACTCGGGAGGCAGAGCCAGGAGGATCTCTGTGAGTTCGAGGCCAGCCTGGGCTACCAAGTGAGCTCCAGGAAAGGCGCAAAGCTGCACAGAGAAACCCTGTCTCGAAAAACCAAAAAAAAAAAAGAAAGAAAGAAAAATCAAGAGGGAAGAAACAGGCAGAAGTCAGCAACAGAATGGTAGAGGAGGAATATTGATGAAGGGCAAGGTTTCAATCTGGATGTCTGCTCTCATGGAACACCACAACCATAGCTTTGTCTCTTCGTTAAATTTAAAGCTTTAATAGTTGGACTGAAATTCATAGTTCAGTTCTGCAGTTGGGCTGATTGTCTTTCAAGGATTCAAGAACATGTATTGAAAAGCACAAAGTCTTTTGTGTCAATGTCTAAAGTTCTTTTGAATAATATGCTGTTATGAAGCCTCAGAATCCACTGAAATGTGAGGAATAGTAGGCATTTTTTTTTTCTCCAAGAAGTAATTGTTCTTGGAGGGCAGAAGCCATTTGCTGGTCAATTTATTTTTACTAAGTAAAACAGTTTATAACAAAGGCCCTGTACAGGGAGTGGGGAGGAATAGTTATGTAGGATAATGATATGTGAAGGACACAATAGAAAAGACCCAACTGAAGCCTCCTGGAGACCTGCTGTTAGTCAACAGGGAAACAGTTCTATTTTTACAATGTCTTAGTTTAAGATATCCATGTTACTACATTCATGTCAAGTATTGTTTTAGATTCATTAGTGATGAGTGTTTTCTCCCTAATAATTGTTTAGTAAATAACTGTGTGAAACATAACAATGTAAATACTGTGGAGACAATTAACATGGTAATTACTAGGAGACCTTGGGTGATGGCACTTAGCTGAAATCATTTAGAAGAACAGGACCTATACCCACCTTAAATGTGCAGGGTGGGCAAAGGTGATTTCTTTAATGTTGCTTAACATTGTTTGTACTCCTCAGAGTAACAAGACAAAGAACAAGCTTGAGAATTTTAATTTGATGATCAGAAGCCTTAAATTAATAGATACATGTACATGCATTGCCACCACACAAAGAATAAAGAAAACAAAACAAAACACAGATATAGCAGTTCAAGGTTTTGATCCCAGGGCACTGTGTGGAAGCCTTCAGCATCTGACAGTCAGAGCCTTGATCTCCTTTGCAATGCCAACTGCCTCTGGAGAAACCTCAGAGACTCTCCATTTCAATCTCGTATTGCCTTGGAGATTTGGAAAATGAACTAAGATGTCTTTTCAACTGAGAAACATGAGCTCAGAAGTCAATTCACTGAAGCTTTACCACAGTGTTCATGGTTGACAATGCCTGGAAACCTTCCTTCTAGAGAATTTCAAGAAATTTCATTTCACAAGATTTTTTTATGCTGCTAGTATTCTTAGTAAATTAAGTCTTAAAGTGTAAGAGGGGATCCTACGTTTGCTTTTGGAGAAAAAAGTCTTTCTTTTTGGTAGATTCATTCAATCATTCAAGAACCTGTTGGATAACACAAGCTCATTTACACCATTGTTGCAAGTTCTTCAGACAATACTCTGTTATGAAGCTGGATATTTGGCATACCAGAGTTTTAAAGTCATAAATAATTCCGAGTGGAAAAACTGGTGACCTGTGCATGTGTAGATTTTGTATGAGCTCCTGTTCAAGGTCATCAAAGCTAAGCATGAAGTCTGGCCACAGCAACTGAAGTTTCTTGAGCACCTCTGCAAGTTTGAGTTTTCATGGGTGGCAATACTGCTGTGAGACAGGCAAAGCCTCAGGAATCTCTTATTGTAGTAAAGTGGGTTAAAACATCCATCTCTATCAATTAAAACACATGGATATTGCCCAAGTATAAAGTCCCTTTGTTACTTTGGTATGAGTGTGTGAAGAGCTTCTATCAGATACCTGTGAGAAAATATTCACAACTATATAGAAGCAACATTTATGATAACCTTTAGGTAACATAAGATAGTCTCCTGTGTTTGTTCAGGTCAAGGACTCATTCATGAAAGCTTTCAATCTCAAAATCATGTACTTGGTGCCTACTTGATCATGTGGGACCCACAGATCCTCCACACTGATAACTGGCTAGGGAAAAGTTTCAAGTGATATTTTTTTCATCTTCAAGGACAAGGGAAATCTATTATTTTGTGACATCATGACTTCTACAATGCATTTGGCTCTAATAAAATTTGTTTTTACCTTTAGGAACTTTGTAGGTCTCACATGCTAACATTGTCAACATACAGACAATACCAGAGAGAATAAATTCTGCAAAATGTGCAATTATGTAAGTGTTCAGCAAAAAATTCATCACATTTTATACAGCTATAGTTTATGCATAAAATGTTAGGTTTTTAGCTCTCTTTCAAATTTTGGTGGTTCTGATTTTAATCATTTTACTTATTATTGTTGGATGGACACATGTGGGGCTCAGAGAACAATTTTCAGGAATTAGTTCTCTCCTTCCAAACCTTGTGGAGACAAGTACTTCTTGTAGTTTCTGTTGTGCTCCATCCTTGAGGCAAGATAGTCTGCAAGCTTCCAGGCAATTCTCCTGAATCTAAACACTATCCTTTGGTGAGTGTGCTGGGATTACACATGTGTACCACAGCATCCAGCATCAGGCAGGAATCAAACTCAGGTCATCAGGCTTGTACCAAAAGTGCTGAACTATCTCCATGGCTCGTGATTTTGTTTTTGAGACAGAATTTTGCTGAAACCCTGTGAGCCCTGGTACTCAAAACGTAGTCAAGGTTGCCTTTGAGCTTGAGTGGTAGAGTGCTTGCTAAAATGTGTGTTTTTAGGAGTTTTCTATAAGAGTTCTGAGGAAACTAAATGCCTCTATGCTGGAATTCTTTAGGATCATGATTATGTGATTGCAATAGATAAGAGGATGCTACTATAAACCTCTGGAGAATAATTGTTGATATATATTGTTGATTTTCCCAAGTATATGCAAATATTTATCACGGAAATATTTTTGTTACACAGAAAAAGAAGCGATACATTGGTTATGTGTTTATAATTGAGACTACAGTCCCAATATCAGCATAATATGGAACATTCTGTTTTTCTAGTTATGTGTCATTTCCCCATTTTTGCTAAATGCAATTACTGGCAGATCAGACCAACTACCTACTCTCGGAGTATTAGTCTAACCAGAAATTTATCTTTGTTTTCTTTGTTATATCTTTTGTCCCAATTACTTTTACATGGTTGATTTCCCTTGTAATATTTATAATACCCCATCTCTAGACTAGATGTTGAGTTGTCCTCATTATTGGATTTTAAAAATTTCTTTAAAGAGTTATAGATTTTTCCTTTTCTTAAATTAGCTATCTATAAAGAGTCCATAGTTCCTTGTGGTCAAGAAGAGGTAGTTTAATACTATTGCACATATTTCTAGATAAATCTTCACATTCAGTCTAAAGACCATTCATAAGGAATGTAGACATAAAGTTGTTGTATCCAGACTCTTATGAAGACTAAAACATCCCAGAAGGAGGTAGCTTATGTGGCCTCTGAAATCATAGACTTAATCTTTCATGTATAAAGGACTGGCTTTGATTCCTCTATTTTCAAGGAAAGACCACAGTAATAATCTAAGAGGTTTCATGAAGCATAATCCTAATTAGTCCTAACAATAAAAATCCAGTCAGATATGAGGGTGAAAGCTGAAAGATCAGAGAAACAGAGCAGTAGCCACTAGAAATTTCTTACCTCTATGAATCCTCAGACCAAATGGGTGTGAGATCCTTTTTCTACCCACCTTATATTCCTGTCTCTACCTCCCTAGTGCTGGGATTAAAGGTGTGCATCACCACTGCCCAGCTCTGTTTCTCTTTTAGACTGGCTCAATTTCATGTAGCCCAAAGTAACCTTGAACTCCTGATCTTCCCACTTCCTCCTCCCAAGTGCTAGGATTAAAGGTGTGTGCCACCACTGCCTGGCCTCTATGGTTAACTAATGGCTAGCTCTGCCCTCTGATCTCCAGGCATACTTTATTTGTCAGAACACAAATAAAATACCACACAACAGTTTCATATTATTTTAATATGAACCTATAGTGTAATTTTGATCTATACATCTATATCAATCAGTGTGAACATTAATCTGTTCTGTGTTTTTCTCACTAGGTTTCAGGACTTCTGTGTCTCACAAGGAAATGAACTAAGTGACAGGTACCTAGGTTGTCGAGAATGTATATTGCCAAGACAGTCATGGAGTCTTCAAAGAAGTTTTGTCTTTCCTTAGGAGGGTTTGGTAAGTACTTAGCAAGATTATATGAAGCTGATTTTGACCAAGAGTTAAAGTTATCAATGAAACTTCATGGAACAAAGCTTTTTGCAAAACCCAATTGATTAGCACCGCAGTGATGCATACCGGTTGCAATGTTGTAAGTTCAGAAGTTCAATGCCTTACCTCTGCTTAGTTTCATCTCCTTGTCCATATCTATGTCAGAGCTAATGTCCTGTAACTAATAAATTAAAAAAATGAAATTTATTAACTTAGTAGATCACTAGCTTCCACCAAGCCAAAAGCTAAGATCGTCATCAGATAGTATCTGAAGCCTAGAGGAGAGTTTCCCTCATCTTGCAAATGCCTCTCTGATGTTCCTATCAATATATTTTGAAACTATCTTGAATTATAATTTCTTTGTTCTACAAAACTGCATTTAACTACTTCCATATTGCATCATGAAATATAGGGTAACTTAAATCTATGTTCCCAGGCTATGGTTACTCAAATTTGGTTCTATAATAAACTGTCTTTTATTCGTTTAAGGTGAGAGCTGTGAGGTGTTTAGTTTTGTTTGGGTCAACAAAGCTATAAAACCAACAAATGTGTCTGTCTTCTCTATGTTGGTTGAGAATCACTGCCTAACTACTACAACTAACAAAAAGACTCACTAAACTATTCTACCACTGTGAGTTCAAGGAAGTTAGTATCATGGTAACTCCAGAGTACTCTATCATCATAGAATTGGCCCTGACTAAACAACAGAGAGCCTAATCTTCATTTCAGTCATACACTGGAAGATTAGTGGGAGTAGCTGTCAGCATCAGCCCTTGGTTCTTAACTGGGAAATAGAGGGATGCCATTTTGCCCACCTGGGGACATTGACTAATGTCTGAACACAATTTTGGTTCTCATCGAAGTTGGTGATAAGGGTAATTTAGGCTTTTAGTAAGTAGAAGCCAGGGATACTGTTAGACATCTTTCAATGTATAGAATATCTTCCAACAACAAAATGTTAGTTGCAGAGAAACTTAGAAGCCCTCACATAAGCTTTTGTGCTATAAACATCAGACATGAAGAACCTCTAAAGATGAACATGTTTTGAAAAAAAGAAGATAGAGTTTTCTATCTCAAGCAGTAACAGAACTTGGAAGCCAGAGTTTATTCAGTTACTTGAGAACTCACAGGTCAGAAATGGTCCTCTGAGAATTGCTCAACATCATTAGGCATCACGGAAATGCAAATCAAAATGACACTGAGATACCAATCTTATACCTGTCAGAGTGGCTAAGATCAAAAATACTAAAGACAGCTTGTATTGGAGAGGATGTGGAGTAAGGGGAACACTCTTCCACTCCTGGTGGGAGTGCAAACTTGTACAGCCACTTTGGAAATCAGTATGGTGGTTTCTCAGAAAATTGGGAATCAATCTACCACAAGACCCAGCAATACCACTCTTGGGCATATACCCAAAGGATGTTCAATCACTCCACAAGGACATTGGCTCAACTATGTTCATAGCAGCATTATTCATAATAGCCAGAAACTGGAAACAACCTAGATGCCCCTCAACAGAAGAATGGATAAAGAAAATGTGTTGCCAGG
>CABHPP010144753.1:13584-40584 GCA_902168425.1 Peromyscus attwateri | reverse complement strand
GGGGGGGGGGAGGCAGATGTGAGCTAAGGGACAGAGGTGAGATCTTGTCATCTGGATACCAGCACCTAGGCATACTTGCTCTCAGTAGACGAACTTAGAACTGATGCAGAAGGCATGAGAATCTGAGGGGAACCTTAGAGAACCAGGTAGCTCACACTAACACAAAAATTTAATGATGCACACTAAACAATTGAGTGTTTACAAAAAGTTATATGTTGACTAGATTTTAAGTGATTCATATGTATATATAAATAACACACACACACATTTCTTTTAAAAGAGAAAGTGCTGTCAGATATTAATGGCTTCCTTTCTTATCAATATAGCTCAAATGATCAGCTTTGGTGGGATGGATCAAAGAATTAGACATTTGGTATTCCCTTGCAAAGGCATTAAGGGTGACATTTGTGTGTGTTTACCTCAAATAAATTCTTTAGATATTTTGACACCTTCCCGCCAAGTCTATCTTCATTAAGTCCACGGTGTAACTCTACCAAAAGAGCCAATTGGCAGAATTGTCGATTCCAAAAGCAGCTAAACTGATGGATTTGGGGGGAACGGATGTAAACTGTGTACAGCATGATTCCGTTCTGATGGTGACTGGTTTTGTCACCTGGACTTTTGATTGTTTAAAGCCTTCTTTTTCCTGTAAAGAGCAGAGGTTCATTTTCCCCTGAAGTTTCATCTTAGGTGTTAGCAACTTTCAGATATTTCTACTGACATCTTTACTGTGCATCCAGCCTGACTTCAGAAAGTAGTCAGAGGCCTGACTCATCCCTGTGTGTCTTTCCTTTCCAGGGAGTAAGAGGAGTCTTGACCCGGTATGTTCCATTTCTGAATCAGTGTGGGGTGGCTGGTGTTGGGGAGATAGGCCCCTGTTGACCACACTGACACCTGTGGGCTCTGCATACTTCCAGAAGCAAAGCCGTCACACGGCTGGAACCAGAGGCCATCCCCTTGGAGCTGAAGACGGTGTGCCACATCCCCGGGATGAGGGAGATGCTGAAGAAATTCCAAGGTAGGCATCGGGTCCACCGCACTCCCCTTCACAAGAGGGAGAGGCAGAAACAGGTCAAAGGAAGTTAGTTTGGGCCAGAACTGGGGAAGAAAAACCTCCCAATCTCTCTCTGTGTCACCTGTAAAAGTCTCACAATGTGTAGAAAAGATAAACTAAGACGTGTGTGTGTGTGTGTGTGTGTGTGTGTGTGCACAGACTCAGCTGTTAGATGCATTTTCTCCTCTCTGGCTCCCAGGCTTCTGTCCTATTCTTACCTGAAGCATGGATGCATTTGTGGACAGAACCTTGATGTCTGGGCCAGGCTCTCAGTGCAGCTGACTCCGTGGATGTCAAGCACTGGTAACAATCAGAGCCCAAAATCCTAGAGATAAAAGTCAGCCAAGACTTATTTGAGAGCATGCTATCATGAGTGGTCTCTGGGTCCCAGAGCTTCACCTCTGCCTTGGTTCTTGTCATCAGGGATAAGGACAAATAAAGCAAAAATTATCTTTTCTCCCCACCCCCCATTCTCTCACTGACTCCAGAGCCTTTGGTCACCAAAATGTGTTAGACTCTTCCCTCCAACACTTAACCAATGCCCCAGTGGGTTCCCCAACTAGAAATCTAACCCAATTCCTTTTCTGACAAGATCAGCCCAGAGATGGAATCAGGCTGACAGTCCACCCCACAGGACTGACAACCCCCTCCCATGTAGGTTGTGGCCTCCATTTTTAAGAGTTTTGTTTTTTGGGTTTGTTGTTGTTGTTGTTTGTTGTTTGTTTTTTTGTTTTTTTTTGGTAAGCATACAAAGTAATGACTTTCTTTCTTCTAAAAGTGATTTGTATTTTTATTTTCCATATGAGTTGTTTTGCCTGCACCATGTGTGTACAGTGCCCTTAGAGACCAGAAGAGGACATCACATCTCCCCCAACTGGAGTTATAGATGGTTATGAGACGCAACGTGGGTGCTGAGAACAAAACCCCAGATTCTCTCCAAGAGCCCCCTGTGCTCTTAACCACTGAGCCATCTTTCTATCCCCACATTTTCATATATGTGCATCATCGTACTTTGCTCATACTCAACCCCGTCACCCTCTATGCCCCCCTTACCTCCTGTCTGTCTCTGTCCCTCACTCAAATACCACTTTGTGTTTGCTTTTATGTCCTGTATCTGGATAGATGATAGATATTTCCCATTACTACTTTCATAGCTCTAGGTCTTCTATTAAGGGCTTTGATTTATTTTGAGTTAATTTTTGTGTTAGCTGAATGATAACGGTCTAGCTTCATTCTTATGCATGGGAATATGATATCCAGTTTCCCAACACCACTTGCTGAAAAGACTCTTTTTTTTCCCCCACAATGCACGATTCTGGCATTTTTGTTGAGATTCATTTGGTTGTAGCTGTGTGGTTTTACACCTGGGTCCTCTCTTCTACTCCACTGCTCTACAAACCTGGTTTTGTATCAACACTAGACTGATTTTGTCACTCTGGCTCTGTGGTAAAATTTGAGACCAGGTATTAAGACACTTTCCCTTTCTGCTCAGGATTGCTTTGAGTTCTCTGGGTCCTATGTGCTTCCATATGAATTTTAGGATTGCTTTTCCTCTTTCTAAGATTCCTATTGGAATTTTGATGGGGATCATTGTAAGCTGAAGGCTGTTTTAAGTAGCATAACCATTTCATAATAATAATTCTGCCAGTCTGTGGACAGGGAAGTCTTTCCGTCTTCTGGTGGTGTGTTTCGATTTCTTCCCTTGGTGCTTTAACGTGTTCTTTGTAGAAGCTCTTCCCCTCCCTGGGTAGGTCCATTCCTGGAGTTTTGGGAGGACTTTTATTGTTATTTTTTGTTTTATTTTGGCTTTTTAGAAGCTATCATGGATGGTATTTTTCTTTCTCTCTCATCAAGATCATTGTTTGGAGATAGAGAAGATACTGATATTTGATGTATGTTTTGTAGCCCACTGTTTTGCTGAAAGTGTTTATCATGTCTAAAGTTTTCTGGTGAAGTCCTGAGGGTCTTTTAAGTATATAATTGTACTTACATCTGTAAGTAGGAAAAAATTAATTTCTTTCTTCAACTTTATTCTCTTATTTCTTTATCTTGCCTTATTGCTCTGGCTAAGACTTCAAGCACTGCACAGTGAGAACTGTGTGTTTTCTTGTCTCATCCCTGACTTTAAAGGAAATGCTATGTTTATCTTCTATAACCTTTATTATGTTGAGGTATCATGAAGGGATGGATATTCAGCATCATTAAAGGTCTTTTCTGTATCTGTTGAGATGATCATGTGATTTCTGCCCTTAGGTTTACTTATGTCCTGGTGTCTTAGTTGAGGTTACTATTGCTATGACCAAATTCATGGCCAAAAGCAAGTTGGGGAATTTATTATTTATTAAGCAAGTTTATTCAGCTTATGCTTCCCCATCACAGTTCACCATCAAAAGAAATCAGGACAGAAACTCAGGCAGGAAAGGAACCTGGAGACAGCAGCTGATGCAGAGGTCATGAAGGGGTGTTGCTTACTGGCTTGCTCAGTCTGCTTTCTTATGGAACTCAGAACTACCAGCCCAGGAATGGCACCACCCACAATGGGCTGGACCCTCCCCCATCAACCACTAATTAAGAAAATGCCTTACAACCGAATCTTTCGGAGGCATTTTCTCAATTGCAGTTCCCTCCTTTCAAATAACTCTAGCTTGCGTCAGGTTGATATTAAGACCAGCCAGCACAGCTGGGTCACTCAATACTGATTTGTGTACATTGAACCATCTTTTCATAGCTAGAGTGAACCAACATGGCAATGGAATATGGCATTCTTAATATGTTCTTAAATTTGGTTTGGAAGTATTTACTGAAATTTTCTGCATCCATTTTCATCAGAGAAATTTGTAATTTTCTGTTGTGCCCTTCTCGGTTTGGTATTAGGGTGATACTGGCTCCGTAGAATGAGTTTGGTAGCATCCTTTCCCTTTCTATTTGGAGAACTGTTGGGGAGTAGAGGTGTCGACTCATCTTTAAACAGCTGGTGGGGTGACAGTGCAGTGGACTGGTCCTGGCCTGTACTTCTGACTGATCAGCGATCAGGAGGGTTTCTTCGGACTCCCCTTCTCAGGGTCAGTTAGTACAGTTAATTTGCAAGGCCTGCTTACAGAACACAGGGGAACACCACTTGGCCATTTATTGTGAAGGAGTTTCGGAGGATACAGAGGGACAGGCAGACAGAAAGGATGAATAGGGAGCAAGGAGAAAAGGTTCAGCTTCTGCCCCATCCCTACCCCTTCCCACACCGAACTCCTCCTTCCAGGAATCTCTATGTAGTTAGCGGCCTGGAGGCCACACATTCTGGTATCTTCCTCTTTATTTAGTTTTTCCTTTGCACACAAAGCAGTGGGTTTAACCGTGTCATTGGGCAATAGAAGTCCCACTGTGTCCAGCAGAGTTCTGTGAGGCTCAAATCAAGACTTTTGCCAGGCTCAGTTTTTCTGGGTGAGAGAAATGAGAAACTGTTTGAGGGTTCTTAGTGGTGCCTGAGTTTTCACCGGCTGGAACTGAAGCTCAGTGGTACTATGCAAGACTAGGGTCCATCCTCAGCACAGTAGAATAAATGAAGAAAGGGAGAAAAAGAGAGAGGGAGGAAGGGAGGGAGAAAAGGGGGGGAGAGAGAGATAAAGTTTTGCTAGATCTTTCTGTTCATTCTCACGCTTGGCAAAACTCCACAGTGGACATGAAGCTGGATCCCGCCACTGCGCACCCCAGCCTGCTCCTGACCGCCGACCTACGCAGTGTGCAGGACGCTGAGGTCTGGAGGGACGTCCCAAGCAACCCTGAACGCTTTGATACCTGGCCCTGCATCCTGGGCCTGCAGGGCTTCTCCTCTGGAAGACACTACTGGGAAGTCATCGTGGGGGAAAGGGCAGAGTGGGGGCTAGGGGTATGCCAAGACTCGCTGCCCAGAAAGGGGGAAACCACACCATCTCCAGAGAACGGCGTCTGGGCCATGTGGCTGCTGAGGGGAAGCGAGTACATGGTCCTGGCCTCTCCCTCGGTGCCTGTGCTCCAAGATGAGCGACCTCGCCGCATCGGGATCTTTCTGGACTACGAAGCAGGCGAAATCTCCTTCTACAACATCACAAACGGGTCTTACATCTACACGTTCAGCCATCTCTTCTCCGGCATTCTCAGGCCCTACTTTTTTGTCTGTGACACGACCCCTCTTATCTTGCCACCCATGGCAGAAGCAGGGCCTGGAAACTGGACCCCCAGGGGTCTCCTTGATCTCGCTGCTGCTGTTAGAACTGAGGAGTACTGAAACCATCCAGAAGTGCTGTGCTTCACAGGGGTCCTGGACGGATGGGGAGCATGGCTGTGCCCTGCTTCAACAAACCACACCAATGCCAGCTCTGCAGGCCTGTTCTGTGGAAACTCTCCCCCGGGCACTAAGGAGTGGATCCCGGGTGGTTCACGTACTGAGGAACTATGTGGAGTGAATGACTTCGAAAAGGCAGCAGGCTCAATGAACCTGCTGCCAGAGGTCTCGTCTTCCCTTGGTTCATTTTCACAGTAATAAGCTAGAATTAAATGAGATTGTCCTTTCATCCTCAACATGCCATATAATGGGATGTAGGAGTATCAATTCTACTTGTTTCTGTTTGTTTTGTTTTTGAGGCACAGTCTTCCTGTCTAGCCAGTGTCCTGGGCGCAGGTGTGTGCCACGATGCTTGGCTGAGAAATGAGATTGCTTCAAAATCAGCTGATATTATGCCCGCGAGACCCATAATTCTGAATCTTTTCTGCTTTTCCTTTCTCGATTTCATTCTCTCTCTCTTTTGTTGAATGTGTGTGTCATCCTACTTAGTCTACAGTTCCTTCTAGATTAATAGGTTCAGAATCATTCCTTTATACGTTTGTATTTCCTAGCACTACAGTCGATTACTTTCCATCTTTTCTGTTTTTTTTAAAGATTTTATTTTTATGTGTATATGCATATATGCCTGTGCATGTGTATGCTACATCAGTGCAAGTGCCAGCAGAGGCCAGAAGAGGGTGTCAGATCCCTGCAGCAGGGATTACAGGCAGTTGTGACCTGCCCAACATGGCTGAAGGGAACGGAACTCCAGGCCTCTGGAACAGCAGGAAGTTTTAACCACTGAGCCATCTTTCCAGTCCCCGAACTCTTTATTTTGGAACCAGTTCTCAATTATTTTGAAGTTCATTACTCTAAATCCAGTATCATTGATTCCTAGACCTCCCCTTTTGTCTTTGGATTCATTGTTTATTTTAAAATATTTTAAATGTTTTTTTTTAAGATTTGCTTGTTTTATGTGTATGGATGTTCTCCTCCTGTGTGTGCTTGTGCACCATGTGTGTGCAGTGCCCGAGGAGGTCAGAAGAGGAATTCAGATCTCCTTGAACTGGAGTTATGAACGGTGGTAAGCCACCATGTGGCTTCTGGGAACCAACCCTGGTCCTCTGTAAGAGTAGCAAGTGCTCTTAACTGCTGAGCAATTTCTCTGGCCCCTGGGTTAATTGTTTTTAAAGGAAGCCTGTGCTCTGGCATTGGTGGTGGTGCATGCCTGTAATCCTAGCATCAGGGAGGCAGAGGCAGGACTTTGAGGCTAGTGTGGGCTCCATAGCAAGATTCAACCTCAAAAAAAAAAAAAAAAGTCAGAGAATGTAGCTTAGTTATAAAGCACTTGGCTGTCTTGTTCAACATCTTGAACTCAACCCTCAGTACCTAAACAGGCAGGAATTTCTCAGAAGTTTGGATTTTTTTTTCTCTCAGGAGCTAGTAATGACTAGGTGGGAACTGGCTTGAAAGCTTACTGTCCATTCAAGTTCCATCCACCCACAGGGACAAATCTCTCCGGGAAGGAAACAGCATGTACTTGCTTTCTGCCTCTTCTCCTGACACTGGTTCTTAAGACCTCAATAAATAATATCCTTTCTCGCCCAGACTCAGCTTCTGGGATGAATCCTAGAGCAGGAACACTGATGACACCCTCGAAGTTAATGGAGATTTGTGAGGTTATCATTGGTGAGTGGCCAGAATTTAACTCTTATTTAAATACTGTGTAAGGAGGGTGATGAGATGATAATGATATTTAACTTATTTTTCACGTATATTCTCTGTCTTTCTAACAAAGCCCTTAAAGGTCAGTGAAGGCTCACTTGCTCTCACCCCTCTCTGTATCTGTGTCTGGTAAATAAGTGTTAAATGTTAAAATGTCATGCTCTGAAATGACAGCCCTGTAGGAATTATTGACAAATCCAGTTTTCTTTATCTGAATATTCCACCAAAAAGTTCATCTTCCTCTTCAACTTTACTTTAAAATTCAAGATGTTTTCCTTTTCCATGGATATTTTTATGGCCCATATTATTACTTTTAATCATGTTATTGACACGACTTTCTTTCTAGATTTTTTTAATTGGTCATACGCAGATACTTCTCTGCTCTGTCTCTCATTTACAGATAGGAAACGACAGGTCTTCACACGCCCCTGTGTATAGTTCACACACCATACAAGCCATCTTAGTGCGGATCTGGGTGGAACAGAGGGGCTTTAACCCATCAACAGAGCCGGGATCAATGATTGGCCCGAGATGACATTTCCCGTGGGATCTCCACCCATTCACAGGGACATGGAAATCATCTTGTTGGGACTGAGACAATGGATACATCTGAGTCCCAGGACCACCCGTCCTGCCATGGAGACCCTAATTCCTGGCTCTGGTGTGTCCCAAAAACTCTGAGTTTTGGCATCTCACAGTGCCTACTAGCAAGATGTCAGTCACCAACCTAACGTGAGTTATTAAAGATTTCGTCCTCTGTATTCTAAGATTTCAAATCTTGCATCTCCTGCTTCGATCCTTCTCCTTGCCTTTCCAATCCCTAAAATGTTCTCAACATCCTCTCTGGAATTCTAACCCACTGGCTGTAAAACCCTCTAAATGGACACCTGTTTACCCACTTTCCCTACCCTTTGTCCCAAACAACACCTTTTTATATTTAACCATGGACTTGAACTGTACAGGCATTTAAAACCCAGCCTGTCCAAAACTTAGCCCTAGACCCTACCACAGTACAATCACCCTCTAATTAAAAGCAGAAGAAAAGTCTCATATCTTGTACACGGCAGCATCTTTCCTTCAGTTGTTCAGTCCAAGCAACTCCTTTACCGTGTTCTTGATCCCACTGTCCACCTCTAGTCCCTCGGCAGTGACGGTGTGGCTCTGCTTCTAAGGGGCTGAGAGTCCAGCCAGTCTTGATCCCTAGCTGCGGCAATCTCAGCCTGCACTTTCAAGCCCACCCTTCTGCATTATCGTACTCATCTCTCTGCAGTTTCCCAGCTGGTCCTTCCCTGCCTGCATTCTTCTTCAACACATCCTCTCAGACCCCAGACAGGGCTGCCACTGCACTGACCCTCTCGGTAGGGCTAAAGTCCAGTGAAAACTTCACCCTTCAAGGTGAGCTCTTGGGCCCTCAAGACCTGAGCCCGGTCCCTCCTCCAATTCTGTCTTCCTCCCTCATGAGTTCCTTTTTATTCTGTTCTAGAGACCTTGCCTCCATGGTGGATCTGTAGCCAACCAAGTACTTCCCACCACAGGGCTTCTCCCCAGCTGTGATTGCTGCTTGCAACTCTCCTTTCCCAGTACCTCTTTATCTGTTTCCACCTCTCTGATAAACCCACTCTAAGTCTTCTCACTGAAGACCTACTCTCTCCACACCCCCAGAGCATACCTCCCCAGTTCCCCTTCACCAGGCTCATGAGGCTTGCTTACGCCACATAGTACGTATCAGTATATATCAGCTCCCAGTACACCATACTAAACTCTTATTTATGAAGTTTTATTTAATCACTAATTTATTTGTTCTTTTGTGGTGTGATGTAAGCATCATGAAGAGAACAGGGTATTTATTGACAATGTGTTCCTAAGCATATTCCAGGATTTCAAACACTGGTTGCATGTGGTTACGGCTGAATGCATATTTGTTGAATGAGTGGATGATTAACCTGGAAAGAGAATTAAAAGATACAACTAGAAATGTTTTACAAAATGCAATATATAGATACTATTTGTAACCAGTCAGCCACCATCCAATAAAGGTTAATGCCAAGTGCTAAACGTGTCAAGTCTACTTTAGGTACAGGAAAAGAAATCTAAGTAGAGAGCCAGCTTTGGAGAAATGCAGGATTCCAGCGATGGGATGGTGCTGCATTTTCAGGCATGGTTTCATTGACCTCTGCTGGGGATTTGGGTCCCTGCATGTCACAATGACACTATTAGATTGTGCATTGCCTCAGGACCCACAGGCCATGTGTCAGATGTTATACTGACTTGGAATGTGGAGAACCTCCTAGGAACTTAGATTAAAATATTTCTGTAAAGAAATTGATACCTGGGGCAAGGAGATGGCTCTGTGATTAAGTGCCAGAGTTTAGGTCCCCAGAACCCATGTAGAGGCCTTCATGGTGTCTGGGTCTCCCCTCATGGGATGTCTGGGTACCTGCTCTCCTCCCCATCACCTCTCTCTTATTGCGCACCCCTCTTAGTACAGACTGGACTTTCTTCTAATCTGCAATATTACCATTTGCCACTTTCTCTTCCTTCCTTCATATCGCTCTGACAATTAGGAAACTCTCTTTTCTATAAAGAATAATTACTAAGTCAACCCCCAACATTAGATTCGCTTGTCCTAAGCTATAACTCTCAAGCTGTGTCCATATATATTGATATCTATACTTCCAGAAGACTAGATGAGTTCTTTACAGAACTAATTTCATGAATATTTTCTTCTCTTCCAGTCTCACTCTCCTGAATCAAGTCACTAGTTTAATATATGAATTTCCCAAATAGGCCAGTTTTCTCAGCATACTGAAAAGACCCAGAATCAAGGAACGCTAGGGAAAGACAGAATTCAGTGTTGGCCCTACCCGTTAGCCCAACTTGGAGTGGCGGCTCCTACTCCCAGCATCCCCCGGGGCAGAGAACGTGGAGGCAGTAGAAAATTTGTTAAACGTGTCCTCTCTCCCATCAGTTTGTGGCTGGTGTTTGTTTCTGGGCCCCTCTGTCACTCTGTTCCGCTGTACATGGAGGAGGAAAAGGTGTAGACAGCCAGCATGTGTGCACACACTCAGCTAGGGACCCGCCGTGTACACAGTTGCTGGCAGGGAATATTTTCTGTAGCTGTGACTACATTTAGTCAAACGTGCCTGCATGGTCATTTTGGTGAATTCCTTAGCCAATGACTCTAACTCCATCTGCTGCTGGTCTCTGGGATTGCCTTGCTGGTTTCGGGAACTTGGCCTCTATTAATTTTTTCCATTTAGTTTTTTTTTCCTCTAAGTTTTTTATTGTGTGAGATCATTTTTCCCTCCACAGCAGCATTAGAAATAAGGACACAGGTCTGTGGAGGGCATTCAGTGGCCGACATGTGCCTGACTATATGAAGTCCTGGACTTCGTTTGCAGTACCACAGAGAAACAGTAAATATATGTGTATTCACAACTAAAGAAATCAGGGAGCTCAAGAAATTAGTTCAGTTTCTAAAACTAAAATACAAACATATCTATGCCAATGTTTCCCCAAATTCAATAATAAAAATAAATGATACAAGATTACTTGCCAACTCATTAACTGAATCTTTCAGCTGTCTAGAAAAACAGGCTCTTTCTTGACATAAAATTATTGGTTAAAGATATATAAAAAACGAACAAAAAACATTTGACTGGTTTTTTAATGGATCTTAGGTTTTAAAAAGTGTGTGATCCTGTTCTGGGTAGAATTGGACTAGCTGTGCCTCAACTATTTTTTTAAGCCACATAGTAATTCTTGTGGACAAAGGGAAGAAGAAAATCAGCCCCTGTGTATTCCTGTCTTTTGAACAACAGACGGAGTGCCCAAATTTTGCTTGCATGTTATATTAAATTATTTTTCTATCAAGGGACAAATTCTCCTGGCCCTCATTTTCTGGTTGGACCTGTGGGGACTGGAACACTGAGGTGGTACAGGACTACAACTTGAATGTGTTAATGACCCTGGTGGGTTCAGAAGATTGCCCAGAGCGTGAAGATGCTGAGAGGATGCTGTCCCTGCCTCCCTTGGGGATGCTGATGAGCCCACACCCACACAGAACTCCCTCTCCAGTCTCCTCTGGAGAGCTGCCTGTTTGCAACTTCAGCATCCCCCTCTGCAAGCATCAGGACCCATCGGACAGAGGATGATGCCAGGCCAGGGGTAGGCACGTGGGTTTTCTCCACAGCGACTCCAACTGCAGCAGCTGTGTGCATCTAACTGGGGAAGACACTGCATGTTCTGCCCTAGATCACCTGTACAGGGCCACACCTTCTGTGTTGGGGTGCACAGTGGCACCAGCAGCATCCAAGTACCATGGTGAGTGGGTTCAGAATCTGAGAGCTGATCTCAGAGATCCGCACTTCTCGGCTGGTTTGCGAAACAAAGATGGGCTTAGCTCAGTGGAAGAGTACTCACCTAGCTTGTGCCGGTCCTGGGGGATGGGGAGAATGAGAATCACAGACTCACCCAGAGGACAGCAGCAGCACAGGGACACACATTGCATTGCTTAACTGTACAGGATTAGCTATAAAAGCACTGAGTGGACACAGAATACACGAGCTTTTTGCTGTGTCTTAGTATCGGAACTAGTTTGTTGGGAAAAGAAAACTGATTTTTGTCAGGTAAAAATGAGATCTGAGATTTGAGTTTTACTTGGGTCCCCCAACCCCCAAACAGCAATAAAATGTATATTGGTTCCTCATTGAGAATTTATGATGACCCAGACCCCTTGCTCTGAGAGCATAATCCAGTACCCATCATACTGTTATTATATTCAAACTGGGGAGTGGGGGGAGGCAAGATCTTTAGTCTTCTAAATGATAAAATAAATTTGTTTTCAAAGTTTTAATTAAGTTTCAAATAAACTAAAATAGTTTCTTCTGAATACTGCCAGCCCTCTAGGATCTGGCAAAGCCACACGCAGTCTTGACTCCTATCAAGTACAGTCATTTCTGAGATGGACTGGTACACATGGGGGAAGCAGATCCCCACTGTCTGACCCATCGGCACCCATAGGTAACACCGGTGTGATACACTGTCTGCTTATGCTCCCAACCACAAATTATAGAGACGTTTCACAGGGAAAGGGCCCCTCTGTGCAGGTAGACAGCTTTGCTGTCTTCAATGCCCTGTCACACGGTCTTTGAGCAGCCATCTTCAGCTTCCTCTTGGCCTTTCCACCTGTCTCCTCACCATCTAGGGAGAACCCAGGGCTCCAAGTTAGTGTCTGCTCCTACCTGTGGTGTTTCCCTCTGAGTCAGGAAGAGAAAGAGAATGTATTTATCCAAGACAAGAAAACACACCCTCCTGCAGCACTGAGTTAACCCATGAGCATGCCTGCTCTGTGTCCAGATGTGAAAGGTGGAAGGACGTGCCTGTCTCAGGCAACTCCAACATAGGAAACTCTGCTTGGTGCATGAAAAAGTATCTAATTAGTTTAACGTCACTGGGACACATAGAGTCCCTTTTGCAGATCATTAGCCTTGTAGATAAAAAAGAATTTAAAAATGGACCCAGAAGAAAACTCAAGGACAATTTTACTTTATTAGAGTTTAAGAAACCAAAGGGCAGGAAAGCTGGAGATCTCAGCAGCTGTAGGGAAGGGACAGAAAGAAGGAAGGAGAGAGAGAAGAAAGGAAGGAAGGAAAAAAGGAAGGAAAGGAGGAAGGAAGGGAGGGAGGGAGGGAGGGAGGGAGGAAGGAAGGAAGGAAGGAAGGAAGGAAGGAAGGAAGGAAGGCAGGAGGCAGGAAGGACAAACATGCCTTTTAAATTAGAAGTCGGCGAAGCAGCAGTCTCAGCAATGGAGTCTGAGCAGTTGCATGAGTTGGGGTTGGGGGTGTGTTCAAAGGACAAGAATGGATTTTGACGAGTACCTGGAGAGAGGAAATAGAGAGAAAAGTAAAAAAATGTACTGAGCAGACAGGCTTAGCAGTGAGGACCTGTAAGCAGCTGTCCTGGGAGAGCCTTCCAGGGTCCGGGAGCACATCTCTCACTGAGGGGACAACTGCCCCCTCTTCTTATGTCCTCGGGAGTGTTGTGTGTCCTTTCAACTTTGGCTTCAGGCTTGCTTCCCTGAGGGTGAAACAAGATTTTTCTCCTTGTCTTAGGAGGTCTCAGTTTTGCTGGGACAAGGGAAGCCCTGTTTTTTCCATCAAAGGCGTTAACCACCACTAACTAAGCCATTTGTAAGGTGGTTTACTGACTGAGCATGCTCCTTGTCTCAGAAGAGGTTACCATGTTAGTGTTCATATGTCTCAGAGGGCTCTCCAGATGTTGGAGGCACCCATGTCAACATCAGAAAGGGTCTCGTCAGTCATGGGTCATAACATTTTCACCATGAAGTTGGCATAGACAATCATTAATTAGACTTGCAATTGGTCTGGGAAGGGCTGGCCTTAAATAGCCCTTTCAATTTCCTTTTTTTTTTTTTGTCTAGAGTCCTATCAATAAGACAACAGTTACACTGGTTCTGGACAAGAGGTACTTGCATAGGGAACTGAAATCCTGGACCAAATGCTAATGTCCTGGACCCAGAAAGAGTAAGGGGGCGGACCCTTCCTAGAGCCTTTCAGACAGCAAAGGTGCTATGTACCCCTTAGGACCCCCTTTCTCAGAGAGAGGCCAGTGCCAGTGGGAAGCTGCTGCAAGGAGATGGCACTGCTGTCTCCATTTCAGGTCCTATGTTTGTTTGTTTTGTTGTTTTAGAGAGAGAGACAAAATTCTCATATTAGAAAAATCAACAGCTCAGTAGAATCAAATTTGCGATAGTGCTTTATGCCAAATCTGGGGATTCCGGTAATGGCTTCTGGCCTTGCAGAGACAGAAACCCCAAGTGAGCATGAGAGTCTCCTGAATTTTTTAAAGAGGGTGAGTGAGACAACATTTTAAGAGCTGATGCCATGGGAGCCACAAGTGTAAACATCCCCTCTGGACACGAACATAAAAAGACACCAAACCTTCCCGGGGTATGTAGCTGGAAGGTTTCTCCAGTATCACCCGGCCGTGTGGTCCCTCAGCCGCTCATAAAATAATCATTCAGAGGCTTAATATTAATTACCAATTGCATGCCCTGTGGCAGGCTTCTTGCTAGCTAGCTCTTGTATCTAAAATTAACCCATTTCTACTAATCTATGTTTTGCGACGTGTTCCGTGGCTTACCAGTCTGCTGGCACGTTGTTCCTTCAGTGGCAGCTGGCGTCTCTCCGCTCTCCTTTCTCTTCCTGTCTGTCTGCTTGGATTTCCGCCTGCCTCTAAGATGCCTTGCCATAGGCCAATGCAGCTTTATTTATCAACCAATCAGAGCAACACATATTCACAGCGTACAGAAAGACATCCCACAGCAAGGGTAAAGTCATTCTTGACTGTTTCAGTCAAGAGAACGAATATTAGGAAGGACGTTGGGACTCAGGCTGTCCTGAAAATCAGACCCAAGTCCTTCATAGGCTGGGACTTGCTTCTCAGTTCCCAATGCCCCGTTTTCTGACTTCTCCGGGTTCCTGCGTCAAATACCATGAAATCCTTCTGACTTCTCCGGGTTCCTGCGTCAAATACCATGAAATCCTCCGAAGCACTGGGTTGTTGTTATAGTGACTGGAGACCCTTTCAGCTGTCTGTGCTTTCAGCCTCTTTTATCTTCCTTCCTAGTCTCTCTTCTCATTCTGTTAGTGTTTAGAAGACAGCAAAGGAGAGTTGAGGTCATGATCTCTGAGAAGATAGTGCCAAAAATAAAAAGATAGGTTAACCTTTTATCACTCAAAGGGCGGGAGAGATGGCTCAGTGGTTAAGAGAGCTTACTACTCTTGCAGCGAACCTGGGTTGGGTGCCCAGCACCCACATCAGGAGGCTCACAACCGCCTATAGCTACAGCTCCAGTGGATCTGGTGTCCCTTTCTGGCCTCTGCAGGCACCTAAACAGACACACACACACACACACACACACACACACACACACACACACACACATTTATATGTGTACTTTTCTTAAACTAGAACAAATATCTGGAATGATACAGTAGTAGGGTGAGGTATGAAATAAGAGCGATCCATTTTTACATCCATTCCCAAAAAAACTGGTAAGAAAAACCTACAACAAAATGAGAAATGAAGAAGTGACTTACAGGAAAACAAACGGTTTACAAACAAGTGACTTTTAAACATGAGAAACGTTCTCATCTACGACTGAGGACCAGAAATCTAAAACATGAAGATACTGATGTATCTTCATTAACCAATAACCATGAGTTACATATTTAAGAGAAATAGGCAATGAAGTATGAAAATGGAATATGATACTTAGAAAATATGCCAATTAGTGATTTTAAACAAATATTTATTGCCAGGCATGGTGGTACATACCTTTAATCCCAGTACTCGGGAGGTAGAGACAGGAAGATCTCTATGAGTTTGAGGCCAGCCTGGTCTCCATAGTGAGTTCTAGGCCAGCCAGGGCTACATAGTGAGACCCTGTTTTGAGAAAAAGAGTATTATTATTTAACTTATTATTTAGTTATGTGTGTGTTCTCACCATACATTTTGTGTTGTTGTGTAGCTGAGGATAGCCTTGAACTTGTGTGTAGCCAAAGATGGCCTTGAACTCCTAATCCTCCTCCCACCTCTGTTTCCCAAGGACTGGAGCTGCAGGGATTCACCACCACACTCAGTTTCCACAGATTCCACAGATTCCACAAATTCCACAGATTCCATAGGGCTTCATGCCTGCTAGGCAAGCTCGTGAAAAGTGCGGTGAAAAGTGAGCCCCAGCTCCACGTTCTGTCTCTACATATTTGAACTGACTGCATCTGCGTGGACAAAATTTCAGTTGATGTCACATGCCTATGCTTATTTGGATTTAGTAATTGCTCGCTTCTCATTCATAACAGCATTGTCTGTGAAATAACTGATGTTATTCACTATAAACACACTGTTTTTGGGGATCACCTGCCTGTTTTGATGCTGTGGAGATGGTGTGGAGGGTGAGCGTCCTCTGACTGAGGGTCAGTAAATGTAGGATGGATCCCTACCCATGAGATGAATGGGGCAAAGAGGAAACACTTAATTTTAAATGCTGTAAAAGAAACATGTTTCTTCTATTAAAACAACATGTACAATATTGAGATGTATGTACACAGAAGTAGTGATCTCTTCGAGACTATGATTTCAACTTAAATTCCCATCAAGAATGCATGAATGGGCTCATGTCCCCAAGTGGCAGCTTTCCTGCATGCCAAAGAACTTAGGGAATGAAAATTGGTAGAGAAATTGGGTTTATTTACACTTTTATGAACCTGGGAGAGAAAGAACCTTCCTTCCTCTCTGCCTTTCCTGCAGTGTGTTACAGTTTCACCGAAAAGGTGAAACAGAGGCCAGGGAATCCGCAATGTGCTATTTAGCTGTGAGATGGGTCAGCTGGTCTTCTCCCAGCAGGATGGGAACTTGGGCACTGGGCCTTCTCCATTTCTTGTTCTGGCTGGCAAGAAGACACAGTGGGTGAAGGAACCTGTCACCAAGCCTGATGACCTAAATCTGATCCCCTAAACCCACATAATGGAAGGGGAGAACTGATTGCTGAAAGTTATCCTCGGACCTCCAGAGGTACCCTCTCTCTCTCTCTCTCTCTCTCTCTCTCTCTCTCTCTCTCTCTCACACACACACACACACACACACACACAATGTAATTTTTTTTTTTAAAAAAAAGTCCTTAAACTGGGATTCAGTTTCTCTTTAAGCAACATTTCCCACGTACTTCGGAGGAAATGTTACTTGAGCAGCATGCCCAGAAAGAGGTTTTATAAACATGCACTTTCACTGATGACATATTGTCTCCTACACCAGTTTCCTACTCAGATATCTAAAATTACCTAAGAAATAATAATCAGAAGGTCAGAATGTGGTTTTGGGATCAAAAGCATCCCAAATAAATAATTGGACCCAGCTAGGGTGTCCACCACCTTCACTGTTGAAAATCTGGGTAAAACATTTGACTACACTCTAAAATAACTACTGGTAGCCTGCGGCTGTCCAGAGATGTGCGGATAACGGCGACAGTTGGCTAGAGAGTATTTCGAGTGCCTCTGTAGTGCAGAGTGGAAAATGTATGAGGAGCTGAGTCACTCTTTGATACCACACAACACTTGGAGAAGGTCAGCTATTGAATTCTAGATGGCTGGTGTTTGGGGTGGATTCTGGACCCTTCAGCTCACAGCAGTAGCAGCAAGAATGACTGAAATATTGAAGCAGAGCCACAGACCACGGTTCATTTGACCCAGAAATGACATCGAGCTTCACCTCCGTGTTTGTTTAAGCTCTTCCCTGCTGGGAATAATACTCTAGATAGCCTTTGTTCCTATCAGTTTTGACAGACTTTGCTCATAATAGATTTCTTTATGTTTTGCAGTAAGTTATAAAGTGCATAGTGTCTACATATAGTTTATTTATTTGTAACATTCCAAACTTAAAATTCATAAAGATATTATTAGGTAACACCATTCTGTCCTTGAATTGCCAAATTATGGAAAATCTCCAGAAAAAAAAATCCAACATATTTATTTTTAAAAACGACTGTGTATCAGTAAACCCACATGGGTTCATATGGGTGATGTCCAAGTGTCCAGTCAGCTGTGCTGGGCATCTTCAAATCCCATTGGTTGGTTATTTGGGACTATATTTTGTGCTCCGAGTATTTGGACAGGAGCTTGGGATCGTGGGTCTGGAGAGAATCAAAAGTTGGGCCACAGCACAATCCATCTCTCACGTCATGGAACTGGAGGCAGGGTTGAGTGAGTGGGGTAATTGCTGGGTTCAAAACCAACTCCGTCCTGTTTCTACTCAGGATGAACGGCTTGCTGCATGCATGACTCAGTTTCCTTGTCTGTCAATATTGTCTACATCATTGTTGTAACTCAATGAGTAACAAATGACAGAAGCACTGTCCACTCTGATTATTGTCAGTATCCATGTCTTCTTCCTCAGGTGCAGTAGAGATGGGCACAGCCAACGACAGCACCTTCAGCCATTTCATCCTTGTAGGCTTCTCTGACCGGCCCCAGCTGGAGAGGGTCCTCTTTGCGGTCATCCTGCCTGCCTACCTCCTGACCCTGCTGGGCAACAGCACCATCATCCTGGTGTCGAGGCTGGACCCGCACCTGCACACCCCCATGTACTTCTTCCTCACACACCTGTCCTTCCTGGACCTCAGCTTCACCAGCAGCTCCATCCCGCAGCTGCTCTACAACCTCAGTGGGCAGGACAAGACCATCAGCTATGTGGGCTGTGCTCTGCAGCTGGTCCTGTTCCTGGGCCTGGGGGGTGTGGAGTGCTTGCTGCTGGCTGTCATGGCCTATGACCGCTTTGTGGCTGTCTGCAAGCCCCTGCACTACATGGTGGTTATGAGCCCCAAGCTCTGCGTGGGCCTGGTCTCAGTGGCCTGGAGCTGCGGGGTAGCCAATTCTTTGGCCATGTCTCCAGTGACCCTCAGCTTACCCCGCTGCGGGCGCCGCAGGGTGGACCACTTCCTCTGTGAAATGCCCGCCCTCATCAGGATGGCCTGCGTCAACACGGCTGCAGTAGAAGGCACAGTCTTCGTTCTGGCGATAGGCATCGTGCTGTCTCCCCTGGTGTTCATCTTGGTCTCCTACGGCTACATCGTGAGGGCCGTGCTGCAAATCCGCTCCGCTGCAGGGCGGCAAAAGGCCTTCAACACGTGTGGCTCGCACCTCACCGTGGTCTCGCTTTTCTACGGAAATATCATCTACATGTACATGCAGCCGGGGAACAGCTCCTCCCAGGACCAGGGCAAGTTCCTCACCCTGTTCTACAACATCGTCACCCCTCTCCTCAACCCCCTGATCTACACCCTCAGGAACAAGGAGGTGAAGGGGGCTCTCAGGAGGCTGCTCCTGGGTAGCAGAGAGAGAAGGGAAGTAAGGGCTGGTTCCAGACAGACCAGAGGGAAGCTGTCTTGGTGAGATTGGCAATGAAAGCTGAGACTGAATGCAAGCTCTTAGGCAAACATTTCAATAAGAAAGAAAGGGACTGAGAAAAATGTTCCACAGTGATTTGGGGGAAATTCAGGCTGCCCTGTGGCAGAGAGAAAGCAGGCGTGTTATTGGATTCTTGAAGAGTTCTGGGATTTGGTAGGCATGAGGATGGCACGTGTTTTAAATTTCTTCTTTATGGTTGACCATTTGTCCCTACAATTTTTTTTTTCCGGAGCTGAGGACTGAACCCAGGGCCTTGTGCTTGCCTAGCACTCTACCACTGAGCTAAATCCCCAACCCCCCTACAATATCATATAGGTGTTATATGTGGTGAAATGTGTTCTCAGGGTAAGGGGACAACAGGTGTCTTCGATGCATTGTTGACAAGAGGGGAGAGTGACGGCAGGGAGCAGGCCTTATGGTTTAGGGCAGAAGCATCTGTGCTGTCCTGTCCCCACACGTGTCCCTATTTTAGTTTCAGGGGTAGGTATGGGAGGGTCAGGCAGCTCCGGCCTGGACGTCACTCCATGCAAGGCCTTGGGTAGTGTTGGCAGTACCGGGTCTGATCAACTCTAGTCTGCAGCTCTCCATTGATTTACATCTTCTGGGCTATAAGCCTGTGTAAGGTCGCAAATCATGTGCTTTAGGAATGAGCCGAACATTGCCGGTCACCCAGCCCTTCCATCCTGTCCTGTCGCGATCCATGAATAAGTACAGCAGAGTATGTTCACTCACCTCCCTTGTCAGCGTGACTAGGTTTAGAATCACCCAAGAGACCCAGGGACACCTCAGAGTGGGTCAGTGAGAGTGTTTGCAGAGGCTTCACTGAAGGGGAAGACCCGCCCTGAAAGTGGGTAGCACTGTCCGATTGGCTCGGGGCCCCAGACAGATCAACAGGACTAGGAAAGAGGAAACAAACAGGAGGCCACGTCTCCTTGTTGTTTCCCGGCTGTTAGGTGAGGGGAGCTGCTCAGCCAAGCCTTCCTGACAGGATGGACAGAATCACCTGAAACCCTGAGCCTCCGGGCATGGCTTCTTTATCAACACTAAGGGACTTAGGCACAGCAATGGAGAGGTAAGTAACACAACCAGGGAAACAGTAAAGGGAAGTTCCCACCAACGTGTTCCTTGGTGCCAAGGAGGATGTGACTTTCCTTAGAATTCTATTTCATTTGTTTATTTTTTAATTTATTTTTTACATTTTATTCGTTTCTTTAGTGTGTGTGTGTGTGTGTGTGTGTGTGTGTGTGTGTGTGTGTTGGCCTGCATGTTTCCCAGTGGATGTGTGGAGGTTAGATGACTACTTGCAGGAATCAGTTCTCTCCTTTAACCGTACAGGTCCAGGAGCTCCAAATCAAGTCAAGAGCCTGGGCAGCAAGCACCTTTACCCACTGAGCTGTTTGCCAACCCGGGTTTTCTGAATGGCATCCCAGGTGTTTTATTCGTAGGAACAAAGTGTCTCTCCATGTCCACCACTCAGCATCACCTTCAGCATAGTTTGATGTTTCATATTTCCAAAATTCCCACCTGACGCCCTTTGTGGAATGGAGTTGGTTCTTTGCTCTGGTTTGCCGCCCCCACCCCGTGTCTGTCATAAGATTCTGGATAAGCAGAAAGGGAGGTGACCTACGATAACAACATGGGGGCATTAGATGAAGAGGGGCTTCGTTATTTCTCGGGTTTGTTTTCATTTGGTTTGTGAGAAAACCTCCCTGTGCGTTAAGTCCCTGCCGGGCTCTCCTATGGTGTAAGCTCAGTGTTTGCTTGTGGCTGGCCTGACTGCTGTGACTCCCACAGTAGACTCAGAACTGAGGGCAAACCCCAGCAGAATCTGCTCCCAACCCAAGATGTGGAAAGGCTTGCCTTCTTACTGCACACAGCTGTGACTCTATTGCCAAAACTCCAGGAGAGAATCGGAGGAGAATCTTTGTTTTTTACATTATTTTATTTATGTATTTATTCTATGTGTTTTTCACATAATATATCTTGGTCCCATTTGTTCCCCATCCCTTCACATCCATACCCGAATAAAACAAAATTCAAGAGAAAAAAGGAAGAAAAAAATGAGAAAAAATTTTTAAAAAAAGGGGGGAGGAATTAAAAATCTCATCATGGAAGCTGCAGTGTGACCCAACAAGTCATGCCATATACCCCCTTGTCCATACATCTCTACTTGCCAGTGTTCATAGCAAAGAGTCATTGGTCTGGTTCGAGGCCCCTGGTCTCCACTACGTGTTTGATGCTGGTCCCCCACTTGGACTTTTCCTGGACATCCTGCTGTGTTGTGGAGACCCTGCAGCTTTGGCTCTGCATGTCAGGTCCATATATGTGCTCCAGCAGATCATAGATGGGATAGATGTTGGGGCAGGCCAAGTCATAACCCTGAGTTTGGGCCTGGGCAGCTGTAGGGTTGACCCTCCAGATGGAAAATAGAGACAGCTACAACACTGGGGAGAGCAGACCCTGCACCCCACCAGGGCAGCACAACAGAACCAACCCTGTTAGTGGAGGTGTGGGTGAGCCAGCCCCAAAACTGTGAGCATGAGACAGCTGTGGCTGTGCTCTGCCCTTGTGGCAACATGGGCAGAGGAGGGTTGCCATACCACCACCACCCATCAACCCCCGAGGCAGGTGGGAGAGCTGTCCTTGTCCCCGCCAGCTACAACACTCAGAAGAGCAGGCCCTGCACCTCATCAGAGCAGCACACTTGAGCCAACACTGTTAGCACAGGTGTGGGAGAGCCAGCCCCAAAATTGTGACCATGGGAGAGCTGACCCCATTACCCACCTGTCTTGTGGTGACAGGGACAGGGGAGGAGAAATCCCTCCCTCCATACACACACCTCCCCCTCCCCACCCATCAATGCCAGAGGCAGGTGGGAGACAGGAGGGAGAGATGGCCCTGTGGTCATAAGAGTGGTAGAGCTCCTGGGCAGTGATGGCACATGCCTTTAATCCCAGCACTCAGGAGGCAGAGGCAGGCAGAGTTCAAGGCCAGCCTGGTCTACAGAGCTAGTTCCAGGACAGCCAGGGCTACACAGAGAAACCCTGTCTTGAAAAACAAACAGAAAAGGAGTGGAAAAGCCATCCCTGACCCCCACCAGCTGCAACACTCTGGAGAGCAGGCCCTGCACCTCAGGACAGCACAATAGAGCCAAGACTGTTAGCCCAGGTGTAGGTGAGCCAGCCCCAAAACTGTGACCATGGGAGAATCTTTTGTTTTTCTCCAGGAAAATCATGCAGCTTTTCTTCCAAGACAAAGCAGAGAAGTGTTGGGAAAGTATCCTTTGTGATGTCTATCCTGCCACGCTCCTCGTGGCTCCTCTCCATGAGCCCTTGCAGTGTGTCACACACTGTCCTCACAGGTCCTCTAGTCATGGCTGTGCCTCCAGGGAGCACAAGACGCGTCTCTCACCAGACCCTCTAATTGGAGACTTCTCAGGCTGCACTTGAGCAGAGGAAGTGTACAAAAGAAACAAAAGCCCCTCTTTGTGGAGAGTTGCTTCGATCCATCTTCTCAATAATAGGTTTGGCAACTTGAAATGGCCAATGAAGACAGTGAGAGCAAAGAGCAACTACTCACGCCTGTGAACTTGATGGAGGAGACAGTGCCAGCTGGGGAATGCTTCATTTACTCTTGACAGCAACAAAGGGTTTGAAAAACACATCTTGTCCTACTGAGCTCTAATTGTCAATTTGACACAGCCTAAAGTCATCCGAGAAGAGAGCCCTGACCGAGGAACTGGCTAGATCAGATTGGCCCGTGGGCATGTCTTGGGTTTTGATTGGTTCAGGAGGACCCAGCCTACTGTGGACTGCACCATTTCTTGGACAAGTGGATCTGGGCTAAATAAAGAAGTAGCTAAGTGTGAGCTTGTGAGTGAGCCAGCAAGTGGCTGTCCTCCATGGTTTCTACATCAGGTTCCTGCTTGAGTCCCTGCCTTGACTTCCCTCGGTGATTGATTGCCTGTGACTTGTGAAAATAAGCCAAATGAACCCTTTCCTCCTCAGGTTGCTTTTTATCAGTGTTTTAGGACAGTAACAAATAAAACTAGAACATGTCTAGACGCAATGACAGAGGCCCTCCTGTTCAGATTCTGCTAATTTGTTGTTTGTGTAACTTAAAAATGGCCAGTTCTAAACTTCACCGTCCCATCTGTGTGAAGTTGATTTTCATTCCTCAGAGATTAAGTGTTGATCTGGGGATGTAGCTCAGTTGGTGGAGTGCTTGCCTAATGGGCTGAAAACCTGTAAGGGGTGGTGGGTATAAATCTATAATCCTAGCACTCGGGAGATGAAGTCGGGAGGATCAAAAGTTCAAGCTCATCCTCTGACTATGTAGCAAGTGCAAAGTTACATCCACAAAAGGCCAGGCTTTTTCTGACTCAACTTCATTCCCACTGTCTTAAAGAGGCAGGTTCCTTGAGTCTACAACAGACCCAGCAACGGCCAGACAGCAAAGCCTCATGTGGAGAAATTCAACCCATGCAAGTTGTGGTTTCTTTCACAAAAAATGGACAATAACTACAGCTGCCTGTGAGCATCAGTGTCTCTCCATACTTTCTCCCAGGGTGATCTTAAGGGTGGGAGACAGTCACCATGCCCTCCATGATGGAGGAGTCTACTGACTACCTGGTTGTTTCTCTGGGGTAACAGTTGCGGCCAGGAAACTTACATGGTGAGTATTGTTACCACATCACCTTGATGAGGGGGTACCTGCTGTCAAGCAGATGTCTAATTCCTGTGTTGACACCTCAGCCATTTTGCCCATGGGCCCTAGGACCAAGATGCATTGAGAAAAAGCCAACCTCACAACATTGGTTCTTCCATCTCCCACCCCTATGCTCCAGTAGCCGCAGCTGTAACACCTGTAACAGGTCTGGCATATTCTTATCCTCGACTTACAGAAAACATAGCTGAGGCATGTGTGGGTAGAGCTGATAGCATGTCTAGAAAGAAAAATCCCCACACCTTGTATTTAACCCAGAAACTTTACAAATTTGTTCTTCTGCTTCCTAACGATTCTGGGGAGGGGCCAGTGATTGAAGAAGATTGTGGCATCCAAGTCTCAAGCTGAGATGTAAGGCAGAGAAGAAAGGTGTATTAGATGGACATAGTTCTCATTAGATGTCTCAACACATGATTCCACAGAAACCTTTTAGTATGTAGTTAGATAATCTGGGCACAGCAATAATGAATGCCTGGGGCCATCTAAGATGTTCTTGTTCTCCATGAAAAACAGGAGGGATCTGGCTTGCACCAACTACAAGAACACCATAGTCTTTCACTCACCTGGATTTTCAAACTAGGTCAGCTGCTGGATACCGAGACTGAGGGCAGGTGTGAGGACAGGTCAAACATCCCCCACGTTGTTCCTGAAGGTCAAGAGTTGCTATTTAAATGAGCATTACACAGAGTATAGGCGAGCATGCTTTGATGGGATAGTAAATACAAGTGCCAATGAGTTAATTACTAGCTACTTAATGGGGTTTGGTGGGAAATAATTTAAAAATATTCTCTTTAGGTTTCTTTATTTTATATTATGTGTAAGTGCTTTGCCTGCATGTATGTCTATGCACCACATTTGTGCGGTGCCCAGAGAGGCTAGAAGAGGATATTGGACCCCTGGAAATAGAGTTAGGAACAGTTGTGAGTCATGAGTGCTGGGAACTGAGCCCGGTCACTTCAACAAGTGCCCTTAACCGCTGAATCATCTCTCCATCCCCAAGTGGCAAAGAATTTTACTACAATTCGTCATACAGAAAAGAACTGGAATAGAAGTATTTAGATTAATAAACCTATGAGGGACTCTCAGAAGTGTTGTGTACAAAATGTCAAGCAATACTGCCACCTGGAGGAAGCAGGAAGAGGTGACATGCTCTGTCCTTTGTTTAAAGAGGAAAGGATGGAGTTAAGTTACTTGCCTCCAACTGATGTCTGAGCACTTGAGTTCAATGCCCGGCACCCACATGGCAGAAGAAGAGAATGGACTCCCACAAATTGTCCTCTGATCTCTGTGTATGCTCCCCAAAATAAATAATATACGTTTAAAAATGTGTGAGGACAGGAATCATTGTCACCTTACCCAAAGGAAATTAGAGCTTAGGCACTGTAGTGACTTGTCAGCAGTGGTGACAATCCTCATTGATGCTGCTGTCCTATGTGGAGTCCTGTGTTCCTCACAGTATTCCTGCACAGCCTTTATTCCCTCATCCCCCATAGTACACAGGCCACATAAGTAGGGAGTGCCCGCAACTCAGCAGCTTTCGTAAGGGAGTCAACAGCTCTCCTGGCAGTGACAGGTTCTTTTCTGGGCCACACTTTGGTCAGCTTGTAAGCATAGGTAGGGACCAAGACATGGACCCACAGTGACACCAGCAGCCACTGTGTCTTAGAGGGTACCTTCAGCTTTTAGGAACCTCAACACAGGTAAAACTAGATCGTTAGCTTTCACAAAGAAGAGAATTTCAGAATGAGTTGCTAAGACACAGAGTTGGGTTTATCCAAATTTTTAGATTCTTAAGTGTGAGGGTTAAGAGAAGTAAGGTGCCAGGGGAAGGCACATGGGTGTGGGCTTCTCTGAGAGTCACACTTTGTTGTGTTTACACCATAGTCACACAGACTATCACCTTCAAAGGTTTATTCAGGAACCCAACTGAGACCCCAGGGCGGTTCTGTTGATTTTCTATGCATACAAGTATTTATTTTCTTTCTGATATAATCATAATATTCTAAATGACCTAGCTTCTGTTCCTTTTGTTATAGCGTTACATTTGTAGGGTCAAATCCTGAGCTCTGACAGCCTTGACAATCCAGGCTTGGCCATCTGTTCTCAGTTAGCCAGAGCAAGAGATAAGTGAAAAAGCAAAGACAGAAAATGTATTCAATGTAGTCACATTGTGAAGAGAAACAAAGAGGCTCAGTGGTGCCCAAGTCCATCTTCGGTGTCCTGACATGGAGTTTAGCTTTTAAGAGAGCAAGAGGCATGCAGAGCTAAGCAGCCCTGGTCAAGGTGTGGGGAAATTCCAGTCCTTTGCATTTGTTGTCCCACTGGTCTGACAGCTGAAGTGAGGGTCACAAGTGTCTCTCTTTAGAATGTATTCATTCCTACCAGGATGGTTTCAGTAGCCTCAGGGGAAATGAGGATAAACCACAGTGTCCCTAAACTCTGCGAGCATGTCCATCGAGAAGAGGATAACATGGCTTATGCAAGTGAAAATGCAGAAATAAGTTCACTGTTGGGCTTGGGAAGATGGCTCAGAGGATAATAAAAGCACTTGCTGTCCAAGTCTGGGAAACCAAGTACAATCTCCAGATGTGCACACATCTGTAATTCTGGCAGTCCTGTGGTGAGCAGGGAGGCAGAGACAGAAGAGCCATGCAGAAACTCACAGGCGAACAAACACAAAATACACAATGGGACAGACGCGACAAGAGACCCCGCCTTTACAAAGCAGAAGGAGATCCAGCCCCTGAAAGTTGTCCTCTGACCTCCACATAGGCACTGTGGCGTGTACTCACTCCCATTCTATCTCTCTCTTACACACACACACACATGTGAAAACAAATAAAATAATACCTTGTCTATTGTCTCAATTACATAAGTCACTCATTAATTGTGTTTCAGTGCACAAAGCCCAGTATGCAGAGACCTGACTAGGTGTGGTAGGGTAGTGTGGTGGTGAAGATGATGGTGAGGGTGGTGATGGTGATGGTAGTGGTGATAATGGTGCTGGTGGTGGTGGTGATAGTGGTGGTGATAGTAATGGTGCTGGTAATGGTGGTGATGGTGGTGATGGTGGTGGTGATGAGATGGTGGTGGTGATGGTGGTGATAGTGGTGGTGGTGGTGGTGGTGGTGGTGGTGGTGGTGGTGATGGTGGTGATGGTGGTGGTGATGATGGTGATGGTGGTGATGGTGATGATGGTGATGGTGGTGATGATGGTG
>CABHPP010144753.1:0-13484 GCA_902168425.1 Peromyscus attwateri | reverse complement strand
CACCCTTCAGAGAAAGAATGAGCACAGCAAAGTTTTAGCTGTGAGTTTACTCCAGTCTCCAGGGGAACAACTGTTAGCCCCAGGACTCATTACGCTGTTTTCTTCCCTGGCTCCATCATCAGGTAATTAGTGTGTTTTGTTTCCTGTGTGCCCCACCTCTGTCTGTCATACTAGGAGGAAATAACACATATCTTAGTTCACAAGCACAGGACCAGTAAACCAAGGTTTAACTAATCTTTCTGTCCAGTTTAAGACTATTTTCATGAAGTTGTTAGGTTGGTCAATGCAGTCAAGCTATTAAATTATTTCTTTGGTATCACAAACTCTGTTAAAGGTTAAGCTATATTTGCATAAACAAGTTACTAAACAAAGACTAGTTTACTCATTCAAATGTATCCAGGGAACTTTCAAAGGTAAGATACAAACACACTGAAGTGTTAATGTATGCACCACACTTCCAGGTACAAAAGAAACCACCCGCTACAGTTCCCATTGCTCTTCCATAAGATGCTTAGTGGACGTCTCAGGAGTAGGAAAATTGGGACAAAGTGCAATGGAGCTCCAGTATGGGATGGTGACCTTTCAGTGACTCGAGATGACAAAATGCTGCTTAGAAAAAAGGATTCTGTATTTGCAGGAATCGCCAACACTCTTGTGTCTTTGAGTAAGGAGCTCATAAGTTCATTTCCTATCAAGAAGGAAGAAGTCTGCCTTCCTCATGCTCTGCCACAGGCAGGGAGAGAGATACGGCCATACAAAGAAGAGAGGAGAGTAATTGGCTTCTGCCTCTGCGCCTCCCAAAGGACACACAAATGATCCATGGGGGATTTGAACCCCCACCCCACCTCTGCACTGTCTCCTCTGTCTCACTGGGGAGACCATGGTTCTGGCATTTTCTCCTCACAACCCTCTGCAGGAAGGTTGTAGATCCCCGGATATAAACAGGGAGAAGTGAACTCTAGGGATCTCCTCCCTTCTCCCTTGGGTGTCTTCCTGTGTTATGACACTGAAGAGAACCACTCACAGTCCATCAGCTTCAGGCTGGACGGAAGAGCAAGAGGGCATCAGGCAGAATGCCCAGAGCAAGCGGCTTGCTGAGGTGACAGTCTCCTCTCCTGTTCAGACACTTCAATCCACTTGGCGACATGCTGCCGAAAACAGTGAGTAGGGTTAGGGGCTCGAATTTCTTCTAAAACTTAATTTCTCTCCTTAGTTTGTGCATCAGGATGCTGAATGAACAGCCTTCTTCTGGTCTTTGAGGATGATTCATGATACAAAACAGAGGCAAACATTGTTTCTGCTCTTACAGAATTCTGTTTTCAGAGCTGAGGACTGAACCCAGGGCCTTGTGCTTGCCTAGCCCTACAATGAGCTAAATCCCCAGCCCCTCTTACCGGATTTGACAGTAACACCTGATGCCAGGTCATACTCACAGGTGAATATACACTAATTAACCAATTCAAAGGCTAGGTAATAAAACCATATACAGTCAGACTTAGATTTATTTGAACTAGTCAGCCAAAAAACATACCCCAGAAGAAGTAGATTTTAAATTATGTGTTAAGTAAAGTGATAGACAAGAACTTGTACATCCATCCATACTAAATAGATGTGTAAAATATATTTGTTATCAAGGACTCATGAAGGATACTCTGAAAACAATGAGTTAATTGGAGGAAAACACCACACAGAAAATATTTGAATCAAAGTAGGAAAAACCCTAACACTTGGGAATAGGAAGATGAACAAAGACATTCCAAGGATGATGAAAGATAAGGGAAAAAAACAGTACATACAGGCAGGTAACGGAAAACCACTCAGACATCCATGGTAACAACAACAAAAAGACTGTGACTCAGTAGTCGTGGCTGAGTGGTGGGTACTAAATGCAAAATCAACAGCGCTTGTTTGCAATGGGGGCAGTCAGGCACCCCTGACTGAATTTACTGAATGCAGAATCTTAGACCACTGGGCCACCCTGACCTCCTGCAGGTGCCCATTTCTGTAGCTGCCACTAAGCTGTTTCCAAAAACAGAAGTGAAACACAACCTGATTTCGTGTGTACAAAGAGCACGGTGGTCCTCACAATTTAGTCCAAATAAACAGGTAGACACAGTGTCTGGAACCAATTACCTTTGTTCCAAATTAGATGTGTTGGAAACTATTTATTGTTCATCTGTCATGTGTGTCCTTAAGACCAAGGAAAGAAAGGATTAGTAAGTCAATCTTTTTCTTCTACTCAAAGGTTATATGGGATAAAATGATAAGCCAAACTTAGAGACAGTGCATATATTTGAGTAGAGAGGATGGATGTGTGTGGATGTCCCAGGAGACTCCAGAGCTCTTTTGCAGGTTTTTGATCTTATAGAGAAATTTGAAAAATAAGTCAAGGAAACTCCAGGACCATTTTATCAGAGTTTGGGAGATAAAACAACAAGCTGGAGAGCTAGGTAACTGCCCAGAGGAGAGAGATAGATAAAAGGAAGAGAGAGACACAGGCTTTCTGAATTAGCTGTCTAAAAAAGCAGACAGGCTCCTCAATTGAAATCTAGAGCATCTATATGGGGGAGGAAGGTATGCTTTCAGAGGGGGGAGAGAGAGGGAGGGAGAGAGAGAGAATGACAGTCAGGTTTAAGATTTTGATGATGTTTAGGAAAAGAAGCTAGAAAGAGAAGAAAGAAAAAGCAGGCTTCATAGTGAGTGTCTGCAGGCAGCTGGACCCGAGGTGATGCTCCTGGGTCGGCCAGTGCTTATCTCATGATGGCAAGGGAGCAAAGGTCATTCTTCCCACTTTCTTTTTTCGTCTTCTGGGATAGCATGTCTCTTTCCATCTTCTGGTTTCACGCTGGTCTTCTTTAGATTGAAAACCAGGATTTTTTTTCTTTATTGGAGGGTTTCTTCTGCTTAGTCTAGACCAGTGGTAGTGGTCTAGAACCTGTGGGTAGTGACCCCTTTGGGGATCATATGTCAGATATCCTGCATACCAGATATTCACATTACAATTCATAACAGTAGCAACATTACCGTTATGAAGTAGCAATAAAATAATTCTATGGCTGGAAGTCACCAAAACATGAGGAACTGTATTAAAGGATTGAAGCATTAGGAAGGTTGAGAACCACTGGTCTAGACAGAGGAAGCACCCTCTGTCTAAGTCCAGTGGGTGTTATCCACCACCAAGCAAGGCATTTGTAAAGGGAGGGGGTACTCACGTCAGCCATGCTGTTTGTCTCAGAGGAAGCTGACAAGGTTGATTATGATGTCTCAAAGGATGCTGGGAAACAGATGTTGCAGAGAGTTCTTTCATTCTTTCTCCATGCCTTCCATCCCCTATCAGGAACAGACTGAGTCAACAGGGACACTGGTGACACAAGACACTGTCAAACACTGTGGCTGGCTTCTCTGTAAACAGGACAGTTTTTGTTTCTTAGGCTTTTTTGTTTAATATTAGCCATAAGAAGTTTACTTAAAACCTTAGATTAGATAAAGTTTTACATTTCAGAGAACACTAACTTAATACTCCTTAGTTAATTGGGAAAAGTCAGTTCAGCTCCTGAAGCTCTGTGAGATGTCAGTGAGTTTTGTTGACTGGCGTTAACGTTGACTACTACCTGGGAAAGAGTGGCTGATAGGTAAGGATTGTTTCTAAATTGGAAAGCAGGAGAAAGCCAAGTTCTCGTATGGGGGGGGGGGACCTGGCAGCAGTAAGAAAGAAATGAAGCATAAAAGGGCATTTCTCCCTCTTTGCCAAGAGCTCACTCCTTCATCCCGCTACCACACAGAGAAACAGAAGGGGATATGGCCAAACGCTTGCTTTCCTCAAAGACTGCCATTAGTTTACATATCAGTATTTTACCTAACTTGTACCAAGTTTCAGTACTCTTCCTCAGGTGGAGACAATTACATGGTTCTCCAGTTCAGCCGGCCTGCACAGCTTCTCACAGGGGGCAGACAGGTGCTGACGTCGGCAGTCATGGCTCTGCTCCAAGGCTGGAGAAGGGGACTCTGATGGAATGAGTTTGTGCTGATATATTTATGGAATAAACAGATTTCATTCAAATCTGTGGTTCCTCCAAGAAGGATTAAAAAAATTTTTAATTAAATACAGGAGATCCTTTAGGGGCCAGTCATCACATTAATTAATTAATTAATTAATTAATTAAAATCATGTTAATGAATACAGAATGAAGGTTTCCTCTTGATCACATGTCAAGTGCCAGTCATTAGGGCCAGGGGATGATCCTAACCATGATCTAATTTGAGAACAGACAGGTTCACAAGACATTACATTACCACATGCAAAACCCCAGGTGTGGGCTAAAACATTAGAAGCAAACTCACCAAAGACCAAGTGTGGAGGGTGGCTGAAGAACCATACAACCTGTGGTGAAATCAAACAGGTAGATGAGTTCCCATTTGGTGTGGATTACAGATCTCTGATAAAATGGGCATGATGGCTCATGCCTGTAATCCCAACACTCAGGAGATGGAGGCAAGAGGATCGGAAGTTCAAGGTCATCCTGGACTACATAATAAGGTAGAAGTCAGCCTTGGGGACATGAGACCATGTCTCAGAAGGGGATGGTGGTGTTAGAGAGATAATTCAGTGGTTAGAAACACTGGCTGCTCTTCCAGAGGATCTGGGTTCGGTTCTCAGCTTTCACATGGTGGCCCATAACCATCTGTAACTCCAGTCCCAGGGGATCTGATGCCTTCTTCGGCCTCCTAGGGCACTGTACACACATAGTGCATAGATAGACATGCAGGAAAAACACCCAAAATATGTAAAATAAAAATAAAGGAAAAATTATTTTAAAGATTATGGAGATGCAGAGACTCTAATGTGTGCTTTCTTAAGTCTAAGCGGAGACAAGGGAGAAGCTAATCTTTCCAAAATTTCAGTGACTGTCCAAAGTTACCAATCATTTTCATTCACAAGCAAATGTGGTCCCAGGACAAATGGTCCAGCTCCTTTCCAGGGTGAGGCAGAGCAAACCAGTTTTAGCTTGTTTCCAGGGGATGTAGGAGTTACAGGAAACATGCAGGATTTTGTTTTTCCTTTTTTTAAGTGTCCTTGAAGCTAGCTGGAGTGATACATGCTTACAATCCCAGTGCTTGGGAAGCTGGAGCAGGAGAAACATAAGTTTTAGGCCAAACCAGGCTAGATAATGTTATGGAGTTTATGACCCCTGGAAAAAAAAAAACATAGACTCAATCCAACTGTAATTAAAAGATGTATTGATTAGCTGCTAGCATGATGAATAATCTCTGAGCCAAATTTGAGACTGCCGTGAGAAGTAGAGTGAGGGAAGGATTTCTAAACAGGAAAAACTTCAAGACCTCCAATATCTACACAAGCAAGCAAAAACTGCTTTGTTCTGCCAAAGTAAGTGACCCTAAACAATCTTTGGGTATCTGTTTAAGCAAGTTACAGAAGCCAAAAAAGCCATTAGTCATACCACAGCTGTACATTTTTGGGTGGGGTTCACTGAGTCAGGGTTACTGGGAATTTATCTCCCAGGGATGGGAGTCAGAGACAAATGGCTAGTGGGTACCAAGATGGATGCCTGGCATAAAATGGAGTTCGTTAGCCATTACAATAGCAATACCTTGTTCCAAAGAATTAAAAGTAAAATTATTTCCTCAAAGTTTGAAATGTATTTTCATATGAGTTTGAAGCCAACCTCGTCTACAAACTGTATCCCTGAACAACTTGGGCTATGGAATGAGACTCTGTCTCAAAAATATATGCAGAATCTTTATTTCAGAAGATGGACCAAGTATATTGTTTGCCAGTTTACTCTGTTCTCTTGATCTTTAAAATGTTTTTATTTTTAATTTTGACCAAAAATTTTGTTCATGTAAAGTGCCAGGTGGTAGTGGCACACACCTTTAATCTCAGTACTTGGGAGACAGAGATAGGCAGATCTGTGTGAGCTCAAGGCCAGCCTGATCTACAGAGAGAGTTCCAGGACAGCCAAAGCTACACAAAGAAACCCTGTCTCAAAAAAAATTATTTTCAGGTTTTCTGTTGTGTTCTGACAGGACTTTTGATCATCGTTGTAAGTATTTTATCCACCATTATAAGTAACCCAGTAAACTATGCATGGATGGAAAGTTTTCATAGAAGTTCTAAGTATCATTAGTAATACTTAATTTATCTATCTATCTATCTATCTATCTACTATCATCTATCTATCTATCATCATCTATCTGCTATCATCTATCATTATCTATCATCTATCATCTATTAATCATCTATCTATCATCTATCTATCTATCATCTATCTATTGTCTATCTATCATTGATCTATTTATCATCTATCACATATATACATATATATATATATATATATATATATATATATATATAATCTTTCATCTATTTCCATCTTCCTCAGGTGCAGTAGAGATGGGCGCAGCCAACGACAGCATCTTCAGCCATTTCATCCTTGTAGGCTTCTCTGACCGGCCCCAGCTGGAGAGGGTCCTCTTCGCGGTCATCCTGCCTGCCTACCTCCTGACCCTGCTGGGCAACAGCACCATCATCCTGGTGTCGAGGCTGGACCCGCACCTGCACACCCCCATGTACTTCTTCCTCACACACCTGTCCTTCCTGGACCTCAGCTTCACCAGCAGCTCCATCCCGCAGCTGCTCTACAACCTCAGTGGGCAGGACAAGACCATCAGCTATGTGGGCTGTGCTCTGCAGCTGGTCCTGTTCCTGGGCCTGGGGGGTGTGGAGTGCTTGCTGCTGGCTGTCATGGCCTATGACCGCTTTGTGGCCGTCTGCAAGCCCCTGCATTACATGGTGGTTATGAGCCCCAGACTCTGCCTGATTTTAGTGTCTCTTGCCTGGGGCTGTGGTGTGGCCAACTCTTTGATTATGTCCCCAATGACCCTGTGGTTACCTCGCTGTGGGTACCGAAGGGTGGACCACTTCCTCTGTGAAATGCCTGCCCTCATCAGGATGGCCTGCGTCAACACGGCTGTCATCGAAGGCATTGCCTTCATCCTGGCAATAGGCATTGTGTTGTCCCCTCTGGTGTTCATCTTGGTTTCTTACGTCTACATCGTGAGGGCCGTGTTAAGCATGCAGTCATCCTCAGGAAGGCACAAGGTCTTCAACACGTGTGGCTCGCACCTCACCGTGGTCTCGCTTTTCTATGGAAATATCATCTACATGTACATGCAGCCAGGAACCAGTTCCTCGAAAGACCAGGGCAAGTTCCTCACCCTCTTCTACAACATGGTCACCCCTCTCCTCAACCCTCTGATCTACACGCTCAGGAACAAGGAGGTGAAGGGGGCGCTCAGGAGGCTGATTTGGGGGAATGTAAGTCTAAAGGAAAAATTATAATCGAAGAATTTGGAAACTCCCAAGATGTTAAAACCTTACAAAGTTTGGGACCTTTAACCATGTTCAATTCCACTACCATCTGTCCGAACTGAAGCAGAATTCACTACAGGCTTTTGGCCCATTTTGTTTTCTAACATGAGAACTGTGAAGGAGTATGTGAGTTCTAATATTCTAAAACAGTATGTGTCGATGCCAGGTCTGCTGACCAGCCCTGATGCTCAAATGCCAATGTATACCACTGAGGAGGCCTAGGAATGAGGACCTGTGCCATGCTCTTAAGTCAGTCTGGGAGGGAAAGTGAGCAACCAACTCAGAGAAAGGGAATTTCCTTAACACAGACTTTCCGAGGATTTAGTCTTCACTTCCCACCATATCTCATTCTGAGATGCATAAATCCTGGCAAGAGACAGTCAACCTGGACAAGAACTTTCCCCCTACCTTTATTATGCTCTACCATAAGACCTTTCCTCATCATGATGTGTCTATGATACTTTCATAACCACTTCCACATCCAACAGCATTATGGAAGGAGCTTTATTTATTTTTAATTACAGTTAATTATTTATTTATTGGGGATGTACATGCCATGGCTCATGTGTGGAGGTCAGAAAACAACTTGAGTGGGAGCTGGCTCTTTCCTTCAACCAGGTGGGTCCTGATGACTGAACTTAGGTCATCACAAATGGCCCCAAGCACTTTACTTGCCAAGCCATCTCACTGGTCCATGGAGGGACCTTTCTATTCTGGGAAGTGCTTCCAATGCAGGATCAAACATCCGGTCAAATCCGTAGTTACTGAATCTGTGAAATGGACCTGCTGCTTGTGTGTGCTGATGACTATGAGTGTCAAGGATAAAGCTGCCATTCAATGATACATGGCAAACAAAGAGACATGCACAGTGAAGGGGATAAGCACAAGATACGGGAGGCTTGACAGGGACATCGGGGGACAGCTTTGAAGTGGCATTTTATCTGTGTGATAAGAAGAAAGATCCTAGACATCTCTCCTGCACCAGGGAAGTTCAGATTTCTTCCTGTCAGAGTGAGCTTGGATGCTTTAAAAGATAGGAAAAATAGGAGCACCATGAGAGAGAGCAATTGCCAGTCAGGAGGGTCTCATGTGCAGGGCTAGCAAGTAGGATCTCTGAGTACAGACAAAAGAAAAATAAATTCAGTAATGTGCAACACAGTTTTCCAGAGCCATTCCTTCTGCTTGAGAGGATACAATGGATGCTACAGGTCAAAGGTGAAAGGACAGAGGTTACTTAGGAAGGGGAGAGAAAAGGGAGAGTCCGGGTCTATGAAAGGAATATGCTCAATATGCAGTATATACCCATACAACACTAAGGCATAAAGAAAATGATGTAAGAGATGTGAGTGAGCATTTGCATTCGTGGAGATTGTGCCTGGCTCTCTTGGCTGCTTCCTTTTCTTTTCTTCTGTAGGAACTGGTCACTAGCTGAAGTGTGGGGAGATGCAGAATCATGGCATGGGATAGACTGTATTCTTTACTGAGAGTGAAAACTTCTCTTTTTTGCTACTATCCCTGTCCTTTCAGCATTTGGTGAGAAACACACACAATGAAACTTTTCCACATGCTTTGTGTAGTTGATTTTTTTTTTACTCTCTGCTCTTTGAGGGCCCACCACTCAGCTCCCAAATAAATACACGGAGACTTATTCTTACTTATGAATGCCTGGCCTTAACTTGGCTTGTTTCTAGCCAGCTTTGCAAACTTAAATTATCCCATCTACCTTTTGCCTCTGGGCTTTTACCTTTCTTTATTCTGTATCTCTTCTTTCCGTCTTACTCCATGGCTGGCTGTGTGGTGGGTGGCTGGCCCCTGTGTCCTTCTCCTTCTCCTTTTCCCACTCCTCCCTCTTCTCTTCCCCTCTCATTTATTCTCTCTGCCTGGCAGGCCCGCCTATTTCTCTCTCCTGTCTGGCTCCTGTTCAGCTCTTTATTAGACCAATCGGGTGTTTTAGACAGGCAAAATAACACAGCTTCACAGAGCTAAACAAATGCAACATAAAAGAATGCAACACATCTTTGCATCATTAAGCAAATACTCCACACCATAAACAATTGCAACACACCTTCAACTAATATTCCACAACACTTTGCAAATTTCTCTCTGGATGAAACAATGAACAATAAAGTTCATTTGGGCCTGAGATTTACAAATGCATACGGCTGAACATAAAATATATCTATTTATCATCTATAAAAAGGAGATTGCATTAGTAGTTTGCAAATGACAGAGCAGGGGCCTCATATTCCTAGAGTAGTCAAATGTTTGTGATGAAGGTACATGCAGAAGCCAGGTGCATAGCTCAGTTACTAGAGTGCTTCCCTAGAATGCCCAGACCTAGTGTGGTAACAAATGCCTGTCATTCTACCACCAGAGAGGTGGAGGCAGGGGGTCAACATTAGCTACATAATGAGTTCAAGACCAGCTCAGGATGCATGAGACCCTGTCTCAAATGTAAAAAGAAGGAAGAAAATCTATCTCAGCAGTAAAGAGCACTTACAGCTCTTGCAGAGGACCTGGGTTCGATTCCCAGCACCCATATAGTGGCTCACAGTGATCTGTAAACAGCAGTCCCAGGAGATCTGATGTCCTTTTCTGACTTCTGCAAGTGTGAAGCACGACAGTGATACACAGACACACATTCAGGCAAAACAGCCATACATATACACTTTAAAAAATATATTGTTTAAAGGTACACACATGTATAACTTCTGACACCATAATGGAGAAACCGACCAGAAGTATATCAGCTGATGCCAGTCCATGCTGCAAGGCAGCAAGTTATATTTATATCTGGCTTAAAATAACCAAACTCATAAATATTTTTATTTTGTTTGGTTTGGTGTTTATTTACTTATATGTTCATTTGTTTTGAGTCAAGGTTTTGGGCTTCAAACCCACTATGTAGTGGAGAATGGCCCTGAATTTCTACTCTTCCCATTCTCACCTCCTAAGTGCTGAGATTACAGGTATATGTCACCATGTCTTGATAAAACTACAGTATCTTTTAGTATTGCAAATAATAATTGTGAATTGTGAACATTTAGAAAAGAGGAGCCTCAGCTCTTACGATGACTATTATAGTTCAGGAAGTGATATCATCTAGTGGTTCTGTACTGTGTTCTCACCTCCTCAGGAAAAATTTATTTCTGTAAATAACATTTATTTGCACTATATTAATTCTCGTGATATCTGGGCACTGGTGGTGCATGCCTTTAATCTCAGCATTAAATCTTGGAAGGCAGGTGGATCTCTGAATCTGAGGCCAGCCTGGTCTACAAGACTGAGTTCCAGGACAGCCAGGGCTACACAGAAAATCCCTTTCTTGAAAAAAAAAATCTTTTCATGACATTATAAAGCTACCAGGAGTAAAAAGTGTTTAAAGCAGAAGTGGAAGTGTTAAGCAGTTAAGGGCACTGGCTGCTCTTCCGGAGGACCCGAGTTCAATTTCCAGCACCCACATGGCAGTTCATAACCATCTGTAGAATCCACCTTTTTCTGGACTCTTCAGGCACCAAACATGTACATGGTACATGGAAACACATGTAAACAAAATACCCATGCACATACAATAAAATAACAAACAAATAAAATACAATCAGGAAAAGTGATACAACCTACTAGAACATACCATACTGTGGGAGCCCGTTCTTGGGTTCCTCGTGGCTTTACCCAGCAGGTCCGCATAGAGGATGATTAGGACCACAGGCCTGAGTGCAGGTGTCTGAGATGGTCTGCACTGGCTGTGCTGGGTGAGGAGGTCTTTTGCTCCACCCCTTGGTGTCTCTATAAAAACCCTGAGGCAGAGACAGTCGGGGCCCATTGGAAAAGGTTCCAGGCCCTCTCGAGGCTATCCTTTATTTTCTATCTGTTTATCTCTGCAATATTCTCCGCAATAAATCCTTCTATCTGATGTTTCCTGCTGCTCACACTCAAGAAAACTCTGGGGAGCTGTGGGGTTGATGGGTAAATGCCCCACACCATACATCTACAAAAACGGATGAAGTTGGTATTCAAGACAAACAGGGTGTTATAATTATTTTTATTGCCCCTGTAAACCAGCTACATGTGGGAACTTTGTGTGTAACTAATGGTTTTCCTGGACAAGACCATTCATGGCTTAGTACAGAAATGATGACACAGATGATACAGATAAATAATACACCTTAGTTATTGGCTGAACTTGGAATTTTAATTTAAACACACATGGAAAAGAAGTAGAGGTAAAATTAAGAGAGTATAAAATAAGAAAAGGGAGTGAAAAGATTTTCTAAGGCTAAACATGCAGAGTGAAATTTGCATAAATCCAAACATCAAAAGCATGGTGGTAGTAGTGCTATGATTATAAGGGATCATTAGTTAATAAGGTAAAAACTTCAATGAATGTGGAAGAAGTCATAAGAGAGATACCAAAAATGACACTCCCTATAAGAATGTTTAAGCCACAGAAAGATGCAAGAAAAGATTTGGCTGTTAAGTTGTACAAAATATTCATTTCAAGGTTAATGAAGCACACTTTTCACTTGTTAATCTACAAATAAATAGCAATAAGGAATATACAGGAATAATAATAATCATTTTTTAAATCTACTATTGTACACCTAAAAATTGTCATGAAAAATATTTCATAGAAAAAAGTATGAATATTAAAAAATGGTTTAGTGTAACATGTAAAGAGAGAACTGCCGGGCGCTGGTGGCGCACGCCTTTAATCCCAGCACTCGGGATGCAGAGCCAGGAGGATCTCTGTGAGTTCCAGGCCAGCCTGGGCTACCAAGTGAGCTCGAGGAGAGGTGCAAAGCTACACAGAGAAACCCTGTCTCGAAAAAACAAAAACAAAAAACAAAAAAAAAAAAAAGAGAGAACTAAAATTGATTGGGTCAAATTTTTACAATTAACCCAGTAAATATTATCAAGGGCTATATTGGTACTGAAGCTTTTTCGTAGAAGTGTACTATTGTCTCCAGGTAAAAGGGTAACATTTGTATTAATAGATTAAAAATTAAGCACATTACCTATGCAAACTGGGAATGACTTTGGGATAATTTATTTCAAACATCCAGTTTTTACAATGCTGTTATGATGTTGTGATTTATTGAAAAATAGTTCAAAATTCAATATGCAGTCAACATTAAGCAGATTCATTTTTTCTCTTCTAATGAAAAACTATAACTCCTTTAGATTTAGCAGGACTGTTTTGGCAGCAGGAAAAGATTGCCCTTTGCTGTGATCTGATGTCCTCTCCAAGCTGGGGCACAGTGAACTGTTTTTGATTCCGACACCCAATGGACCTGTGACTTTCATAAACATGATTCTCCTACATCTGTGATCATGCTGAACATTTGAAAATGGTCTTCAGACATATGCGACACAAGCCAAATCCTAGGTTGTATAATTCCTTGAAATACCATAGTTATGATGTTTCTAATATCTATATAGTGCAGCTTATTTCTTACACTTCCATTGCAGACAAACATGTTAACAGTATAATAGAATGAGACTTTTTTTTAACTTATCAGCTTCAGTTGTGACTTGAAAATATGCTTTGGACATTTATTCTGAGCTCTTAAATTCTACTGTGCAGTGCCAACAGTTGTTCTAATAAAATGGCATCTCTTTTGCACATGATGTGCTTATTTAATTGTGGACAAGAGACCAGGTTTTCCCAGAAGGATTCTGAAAGAATGCCTATGAGGTCCAATCTTCCACAGGCAGCCAGAGGATTTCAGACCTTAAAAGTCGTCCATAGATGCCAGAAATGGTATCTCTTTCCCACTTAAGTTGTTAATGTTAAGTGAGGTTTCTTTTCTGGGGCAAAAACCAAATCTCTTACAAAATCACAGTGGGCTAACAATTCCCAAAATGTGCTTGGAATCAGAGATTTTAGAAGCCAGGGTTTCTTCTTTGATACACAGATTAAATAACTTGATTCACTGGCTATTAACATTGTATTTAAAAGTTAGTCGTGGAGGCACATTATCTCTGGGTGTCTTATCTTTCTATATATTTTTGGACAAGTTCACTTTTCATTCTTACCTAGTATTCCATTTTTGAGAAGAAATCCTAGGCAAGGGAGATACGTATCTCTAATATG
>CABHPP010144752.1:0-30837 GCA_902168425.1 Peromyscus attwateri | reverse complement strand
TCATGCAGGCAAAACGAAGTGGCATTCTGAAATATGTTTTTAAGTTGTTTTATTCTATCTCAACTCTTTTCTAACTATAGCAGAGCGCTGTGGAATCATGGTCTCTTCGTGCAAACGGGACCCCTTGAAGACCCCAGCCAATCCCCACCCGTCACAAATGAGGCTCACAGGGTTTAAGTCGGCTCGCCGAACACATCCCCACCTGCGGGTGTATGTGTTGGGGGACAGGGGGGTAAACAGGCTGGAAAGGCAGTTCGGTAGACGCTTCACAGCTCACCATGTTTTACCAGTCCATTTTACCAAAACTGTTGATAAAGAAAGTTGAAAACATGTCAGATTGTGTTGTGTTATAACTGAGCTGAAAGCACATGATAAATGTGGCTACTGGAATCTACTCAAAGGGGCCTGTTTTAGACTGAGTCCCACTGCCAACCTATGGACACCTCCAGGCCACAGGCTTGAGGGCTGGCAAGAAAAGACATCTCTCTGAGTTGGCCTGGGAAACAGCAAGGTCACCCACCTCTAAAGAGCTTTAATCCAAATGGAACTACTGTTTTTGCTTCTCTGCTAAACTGTGTAGTTTCCAAAACACGATGACTCATCTCAACTCGCTGTGGATATTCAAGCTACAAAACAAAACAAGTCCCCATTGACGCCTAAGACGTAAACACAAAGGCAGTCAGATCAGCTGTTGAGCAGCTTGGCCAGTGTTCACCCCCTTTTCTCCTTCTCAGAATGTCCTGAGGAGGTTTTCAGTGCCCTCCCGGACCTTTCATCTTTCCCCTCATTTAGAAAGCAGTACCTTCCCTCGCTTCCCCAGCCCCAGCATGGACCAGTACCCTCTGCCAGGGTACCCTCTCCTCCACCCGGCAGCGGTTACCAGATACTAGGTAGATAAGAAGCACTATTGTGAGTGTGTGTGTGTGTGTGTGTGTGTGTGTGTGTGTCTTAAAATAGGGAGGTCTGGGCCAGTGAGATGGCTCCACAGGGAAAAGAATTTGCTGCTTGGCGTGATGATCTCACAAGCCCCAGGACCCACATGACAGAAGGAGAGAACTGACTTGAAATTTGTCCTCTGTCCTTCTCATGCACACTGTGGTATCATGCACATGCCTATGAACAACAAATTAAATAAATAAATAAATAAATAAATAAACAAACAAACAAATAAATAAGCGTTTTAAAAGACAGAAAGGTTTAAGCAACTGTACCCCTACTGAAAGGTGTAATAATGATGCTTCTACACAATTTCCAACGTTTTTTATAGTGTTTACTTTTCACATTTAGGATTAAATGAGCCTCGGAGTGTACAGATGTGTCCATGCACACACTTATGTGTAAATGAGGTATGAACACGGGTAAGAGTGCCCCAGGCCAGTGTTCTGTGAGAACAGTCCACAGGCTTTTTTCTACTGGCTTGAGGTGTAAGGAAGTGCTTGAGGCTGGCCCTGACTCAGTGTAGCCTTCAGAGTTAGTGTTGCAAAGAGACAGCATGCCCCATAATGGGATTCCTCTGGGGTAAACCCCTGTTCTCCTTGTTGTTGTTGTTGTTGTTGTTGTAAGGACACAGAGGGTGTGGGATGTGTAGGAGACCGCTGCGGTGGAGTAGGAACAGGACTGGAAATACAGTCCACTGGCAGAGAGAGGAACAGAGGAGAACAGTGTGTTTGAAAAGTAGGAGAAAGCAAGCTTTAAAAAAAAAAAAAAACTACCTCAGGACTAGGGAGCTAGCTCAGTAAGCGAAGTGCTTGCCCAGCAAGCCTGAAGACCTGCGCTCAGCCACCAGAACCCACATAAAGAAGCCAGGCGCACTGGCGTACATTTATAACCACTGGGAGGGACACGGATGTACACTGGTCCCTGGGGCTCACTGGCCATCCAGCCTGGAACACTCGGAGAGCCCCGAGCCACGGAGAAAACTTGTCTCAGAGAACGAAGTGGGCAGCGCCTGAGGCACCGAGACGTGAAGGCGAGAATGCCAAGTACTATCATAAAGCATAGGAAGCCGATGAAGAACATGATCAGAACCGTGGGTCCTGAGGTCCATTTCCCTTGCTGCTGTATGAAGAGCAGGTCCACAGAAGCCAAAGAGGCCAGAGAGGTCCCCTATGCAGCCACAGTGGCTGAGCTCGAGCACGGAGAACCTGGATAATCGAGGTGGTCCAACAGCTGTGCCTGGCTGTGCTTCAGAAGCACAGCTACTCAGGCCACGTGAAACCCCACTCAATCAGGCCCCGCCATTCACAAGGTTCCCAAGGGACTCCAGTGCCCATTAAAGTCTAAGGAACACGAGCCTGAGGCTTATTCTGGGGAAACCCCTGCAGTGACATGGAGTATGCAAATGGACACAGGGGCCCTGGGATAAATCTGCCAAAATGAGGAGCAGCCAGAGAGGCAGGGATACCAGAAACTGAGGTGAGAGAAAAGCAGATCAACATTGAGAGGGGTCACTTAAGGACCCCAAAAGATCAAGACAGAAAGGCTGGTGGGCACCTCAGGATGCTGAGGCCGGCTTCCAGGAATTAAAGGGACGAACTTTGTGCAGACAACCTATGGCTGGAGAGACGAGACACATCTGGAGGGCCCCCTGAGGCCGTTTGGTTCTTAGAGCTGTAAAAGCTAATCATAAGAAAACATCAGCCAAAATCAGAGATGTTCCACAGAAGACCCAACTCCTCAAAAACGTCAGGGCCATAAAAGGCAAGGAGCATGTCCAGGGAGATGGTGCAGCAGGCTGAAGCCTGGGTCTGAGCCCCAGAACCCCTGAGAAGCTGGACACGGCGGTGGCTGTGTGCATCTGTGATCCCATCGGTCAGATGGTAGAGTAGGAGGAAGAGACAGCACAGTCAGACAGAAGCTCGCTCCCGAGACAGCAAGCCTAGACTGTGCAGCCCAGCAGAAACAAGAGAAACCAGAGTCAACAGGGTGGGAGGAGGAAGCCAGCCCCAAACGCTGTCCTCTGACCGCCACACAGATGTCATGGCATGCACATGCCCACACACATACATAAATTGAACTAAGACAAGGAAGGACTGAAGACCCGTCGCTCGAGAAGACTAAGAAGGTGTGGTAACACCTCACAAGGCAGGGTTCTGGACTGGATTCCACCAATGAGAGACCGGCGAACCCATGAAGTATGTGGTTTAAGTTCACGGTGCCATCCCAAGGGTCGTTTCTCAGTTTCAATCACTCTTTTAGGATCACGCATGATGCTATTATTGGGGGAACCTGAATAAATGGTGCAGGAACTGTGTGTTAATTTGTATATTCCTGAAATTCTTTTAAGATTTAAAAAGTTGTTTATGTGCGCGCACATGCCACATGTGTGTGGATGCCCACGGAGGCCAGAAGAAGGTATCAGATCCCCTGGAACGGGAGTCACAGGCAGTTGTGAACTCCCCACATGGGTGCTGGGAACGAAGCTCCGGTGCTCTGGGAGAGCAGGGCAAGCACTTCTAACTGCTAAGCCATTTCCCCAGCCCCCCCCCCCCAAGTTCCTTCAAAATGAGAACTAAAATAACTCAGGTGTCTGCTGGGCAGGTTAGGCAAGGGGTCAGGAAGTATGTGTGTGGCGGCGGGTGTGTGTGTGTGTGTGTCTCAGTCTGTACTGATATCTTAGGACTTGAACCAACACCATGAATAATTCAAAGGCAACTGCAGGGACTTTCTTTGAAAAATGTTAGACAACAGCCACACTGATGAAAGAACTCAGAGAGAAGACATGGAAGAAGAATAAGGAATGAACTGAGGTGAGCGGGAAGAAGCAGATGGAAGGGACAGAGAGGGACAGGGACCAGCCATGGGCAAGGCTGGCTGGCGAGAACCTCAAGGAGTTCTGGCAGAGGTCTCCCCTCTGTACCTTCTTTCCTGAGTCCAGGCCGTCTGTTGTGAGGAGGGTGTGGTGGGAAGGTGCACACTGCAAGGGGAGTTGGGGAAGTGAAAAGAGACCTGGGGGGGGGGGGCAGGGGAGAGCACCCACAGAAATCAAATTATGAGCAGGAGCTCCACCCCCACCCAGAAGGTAGGTTTTCAAGTAAGGAAACCCTCCTGCCCCCAAATCCATGCTCCAGGCCACAACTGGGTATGGACACTTCATGAGCGGCGCCATTGTGATGCATGTTCCACAGAAAAGAACCTGCCTCTGTAACGTACTGGAGGTCCCCAGGAGTTTAAATTCACAATTTAAACACTCCTTCTGGAAGTCCTCCTCTGACATCCTTTCTTACTTAGTAAGTCACACCTTCATTAAGATGTCTGGACCCCCCTGGTCCACGTCTGAGCCCTGACTCAAACAGAAAGCATTACACTAGAAAAGAAACTGCTGGGCAAGAGGGCCTTCTGCCTTGAGGCTCATCTGGGTCCACCTCCAGCTCCTCCTCAAGCCCTGCCCTTAAGAAGCTCAATTTGGCCAGGCAGTGGTGGCACACACCTTTAATCCTAGCACTCAGGAAGCAGAGGCAGGAGGATCTCTGTGAGTTCAAGACCAGCCTGGTCTACAGATCAAGCTCCAAAGCTACACAGAGAAACCCTGTCTGGAAGGAAGGAAGGAAGGAAGGAAGGAAGGAAGGAAGGAAGGAAGGAAGGAAGGAAGGAAGGAAGGAAGGAAGAAAGAAAGGAAGAAAGAAAGAAAGAAAGTTAGTTCTATTTGCTTTCCTGGGTCTCGGTTCTCTTGCCTGCCAATAGGATTCAGGTTCACCACCTGAAAAATGAGTGTTGAAGCTTGGCCTTGCACGTACAGCTGAAATGTGGCTCTAGCTGTGTATATACAAGGTTGTTTTGGTTGGGAGTCTTGAGTGTTAGCCATGGAAAAGACTGTCTACATAGGCAAGAGGGGACTCCACAAAAGCACTTCAGAGAAGCCACAGAATTTACTAGAAGACTCAAGTTCAAACAGAAATCCCAAGTCTGGAGAGACTGGCTGGGTAGCTAAGTAGCCAGCCAGGGTTGTGTCCTTGGGGAAGCCATATCTAGATCTGTCCCTCAGGGCTATCTCTACCCTATCTCCACTGCTCAGCTCCATGGCTCCACTCCTCCTTTGAGCCCAAAGTCCTGGGGTAGAAGAAGGTCCAATTGGCCTTGTTGCCGCATCAATCCCCCGGCCCTCCAAACTGTCATAAGATAAGCATCCCAGATTCAAAAAGGAGAGCTCCCCACTAAACGACAAGTGGCCTCTCTGTCAGTCATTGAAGAGACTTCAGCTGTAGCTGGGAAAAAGCCCAGCCAATAGAAAGCAGAGCTCTTCAGCCCTGATAAAACACAACTGCACTGGCTGGTTTTGTGTGTCAACTTGACACAAGTTAGAGTCAGCTGAGAAAAGGCCTCCATGAGACACAGCTGTAAGGCATTTTCTCATTTACTGATCAATGCAGGAGGGCCCAGCCCATTGTGGGTGGTGCCATCCCTGGGCTGGTGGTCCCGGGTTCTATAAGAAAGCAGGCTGAGCAAGTCATGGGGAGCAAGCCAGCAAGCTCCCCTCCATGGCCTCTGCAGCAGCTCCTGCCTCCAGGACCCTGCCCTGTTAAAGTTCCTCTCCGGACTTCTTTGAACAATGAACAGCAATGTGGAAGTATAAGCCAAATAAACCCTTTCCTCCCCGACTTGCTCTTTGGTCATGGTGTTTTGTCCAAACAATAGAAACCCTGACTAAGACAACAACCCATCCACACAGGGAGCTGAAGGGGCCAAAGTCTACAGCACACTCCAGATAACAAAACTCGGCATGTGTCATCTCCCGCTCTCTGGTTCTCTGGGACTAACTGCTTGTGATTGACCTCACTTCCCACGTCCTCCTCTGGAGATGGGGGCCCAGATAACGACCAGTGACATCCCTGGAACATGAAAGGAACTTGAGAAAAATTCAGAAAACTGTAAGCACTACAGGCCAACGACGTTAAAATGAACGGCGTGGTAAAGCTTCTCAAAAACCCATATTATTATAGTCAACATCAACACGGGACTTGTGGTGGGATTTGGAGCCTCTTTCTTTGTGAGATCCTATTTGAAGAGCTAAAGAGGACGCTGAAATGCGGGCTTAATTCAAGGTACATTTATTGGACGATGTCACGGCTGGCTTTGGTTTTACTCTGTTCCTATGTAAGATGTGACCCTCCCTACCAACCTGGAGAGCAAGATCATCAGCACTTGGAGCAACCAAAACAAGTTAAATCCTCAACTCACCAGGAACAAAGGCGAAAGCATCCCTCTGCCAGCCATCTGCTCCTAAAATAATTTAATTCAAAACAGTCCTGGTAAAAAAGGGAAAAGGACACCACCCGCCTCAAGATAATCTCGTCTCCAATTACACTTGGAGCTGGATGGCACACGACATCCCATGACTAAGCATGAAGGAGGCTTTCCCTCCTGGACCAGGGGCGGCAGCAGCACCGGAGTCCACACTAATGCACAGGCCTACAGCAGAGCAACTGGGAATCATCCCATCCCTCCCTCCCCGGGTGGGTTTAATCCCAACAAACGGCAAACAGCTTATGCTGCAGGCTTAATACCCTAATTCAGGTCCAAGTTAAGCTTTTCTTTGATATCAAGGGAGCCAGAGGCTTAGACGAAAGAGGGGTCAGACTGGCGGGGAGGCACCAGCAGGGACAATGTCGGATGTGTTTTTTGTGACAAAGAGCAGTGGCTCCATTCAGTTGGGAAAGATGCTAGAAAAGTTGGCTCTGGAGTGTGAGAATGTCAGCAGACAGTGGGGAGCCACTGGGTATTTCTAAGCAGTGGAGCCTTTTTAGCATCAGTGTCCTGCAGAAAAATCACCCTGGCGGGGCGAGGAGAAGCAGAGCAGGCTCCATCCTCCACACAGACAGACAGACAGATAGACCAGCCACCAGGCAAGGGGTGCAATCAAGAGGGAGAAGAGAAGGGGGGGGGGGCATTCGGAATCAGAGAAAGCAAAGTTAAACAGAACGTAAAGCGTTAGCAACTGATGTGGTTGGTGGGGCCTGGGAGACCAGGTGAAGGAGATCCTATGGCAGGGCACAAGGGCACTGTAGTCCCTACTGCTCAGGAGGTTCAGACATAGGGACATCGTAAGGTTTAAGGTTTAAGGCCAGCCTGGGCCACACAGTGAGATCACATCTCAAAAACAAACCAACACAAACAGCCACCATTGCCAGCTGCCCACTAGACAACGCCTCTGAGTATCTAAGAAGCCCAATCCTCCTCCAGGGCCTCACGCTCACTGACTCCTGCTCACCGTCGGAGCTTTTCACCACAGTTAACTCCCATTCTCTCCCCTACCACCAATGCGGCACTGTGTCCTGAGGATGACCTGCTGGGACTCAGCCTTATAGAGTCCACAGGAGACGGGCATCCCGGGCACTGAGTGGAACAGGTAGCGGTCTCCCGAGACCCAGATACAGGCCCGCTTCCTCCCTCACTCTGAATGTGGCTCTAAAGCAGGGCAGTCTGTGGGAACAAGGGAAGGGAGAGAGGCCTGGCTGACACCCTTTGTCAGGAGAACCAGGAATTCCAGCACAGTTAACATCTGCTGTGAAGGCTGCCTACACTGAGCAGCATTTCTTCTAAAGAGAAATAGTTTCTAATAAAAATGTTTAAATACCCAGGTGCGGTGGCGCACGCCTTTCATCCCCACACTCGGGAGGCAGAGGCAGGCGATCTCTTGTGAATTTGAGGCCAGCCTGGTCTACAAAGTGAGTTCCAGGACAGCCAGGGCTACATAGAGAGACCCTGTTTCAAAAAACAAAAAAAGTGAACGAGAGAGAGCACACACTTACACAGCAATGAACCCTGACTAAGACTGCCCATACCGACTTTGGCTTACCCTGCTCTCAACCTGTAATTTTCTAGGAATCTCACAAGAAACCTTATTTACAGCGAGCGGTACATTTTAACTCCCCTCTATAACTCTTGGGGGCGGTGGCTGTTCTTTGTCCAGTTGTGATGCCATCCAAAGCCCCCTATAATCTCAATTATCAAAAAAGGGAATAAACACAGAAGAGGGGAGGGTCTCTTAGAATTTGGGTGAACAGTGTGTGGTGGTCTGAATGAGAATGGCTCCCACAGGCTCTCACACTAGAATGCTTAGTCACCAGGGAGTGGAACTCTTTGAAAGGATTAGAAGGATTAAGAGGTGTGGCCTTGTTGGAGGAGTTGTGTCATGGGCTTTAAGGTTTCAAAAGCCCATGGGAGGCGCAGAGTTTCCTTCTCAGCCTGTGGCTCAGGATGCAGCTCTCAGCTCCATGCAGAACCACTATGCCTCCCGCCAAGACAAAAATGAAACCGTAAGCAAGCCCTCAATTAAATAATGCTTTCCCTTATAACAGTTGCTTTGGTCATGGTGTCTCTTCTCAGCAACAGAACAGTGACTAAGACACAATGAAATTTCAAAAGTCCTACACACAGTCGCCACCATAGCGTCCCTCTGAGAGGCCCACATCCACGCTCCCAGGAGTGTCTGCCTTTCTTATAGACTAACCCCTGCACCTAAGACCTGTGTTAAAAAACCTTTTTAGTGAATTCCAGCTCTGCCTCGTACTGGCTCATCCTGAAATTCTTCTCTCCTGCAAAGCCAAGGATCCAGCTTCACCTGAGTGGGGCCCCTAAAAGACAAAGGCAACTCTTCAGGATGTGAGCAGCAGTTCTGGGCTGTCTCCTGCTGCAAGGCTGTGACCACTCAAGAAACACATCTGTCATCGTGGCACTGGAAGATCAGAAGTTCAAGGCCAGCCTGGGCTACACGAAATTCTGTCTTAATTCCCCAAATCCTACCCCCCCTCCAAAAAAAAAAAATACAAAATGAAACTCCAGAGCCGTCAAATGTTCCTGTTGGGTACACACTCCCCACAGGTGGCCCACACTCCAGCTTCTGGGTGTCCTCCGCAACTGCCATGCTTCCACAGAAGCTGTTCTCACTGCCAGAACTTCCTGCTCCCCAACTCCTGCCATACCCAGTCTCCCCTCTTCTGTTTTCCATGAACCCTTGTGCCTGTGCGTCTCTCATCAAACTTAAGTTGAATCCTTGCCAGGCATGGTGGTACAAGACTTTAATCCTAGCACTGGGGAGGCAGAAGAGGGCAGATCTGTGTAAGCCCAGGGTCAGCCTGGTCTACACAATGAGTTCCAACAAGGGCCATCCACACACAGTGAAATCCTTTCTCAAACTGTACTCTTGGTTTACTCCTCTGCCTTACTTAGGAGACCTGAGCAATCTGAAGGGGAAGGCTGCATCTTTCCTGGGGTTGTCTCCATACCCAGCCCAAAGCTTACCATGTCTTTCCCTGAGTCCAGCAAGACCCTCTGACCATGGAAGCTAAGAGCAGGCGCAAAGGATTAACCAAGACCGCAAGGTCTCGTGCTTGTGGACTTTACAATACAGAAGAGGTAGATAACCAACGACAGACAGGGGAGATTGCCACAGAAACCAGGAGGGGCTGCAAGAGAATGATGGACAAGGAAGTCAGCAAAGGATACGGAGCCAGGAAGACAGTGGGAGGCTGCTCCAGCGAGACAGGATGGTGTGTGTGTGTGTAGTAAATTAAGTAAAGATGAGAATAATCTGTGTAGTTGACTGCACTGAATCAGAGAAGTGTTGAATCAGAGCCTGGGGTGGGAAAGCTCCTCGCAGATGTGGAAATGCCTGGCAAGAAGGACACGTGGCCAGAGGAGAGTCTGCCACGGGGAGCCGGCCACCGCAGGGCTTGTGCGGTGTGTGGACAGAAATGCGTTCTTAGGAGAGCAATTTGGGGCAATGAAACATGTGCTGGTTACTTTTCTCACTGCTGAGACAACTTAAGAAAGAGTTTCTTTTAGTTCATCGAGCCCCAGGTTATGGTCCACCATGGCAGGGAAGGCATGGTAACAAAGGAGCATGGGCAGCTGGTCACACTGCATCCCCAGTCAAGAAGCAGAGAGAGACGAATGTGGGTGCTCATCCCCACTTCTCCTTTTTTTTTTTTTTTTTTTTTTTCTCCCCTGAGACAGGGTTTCTCTGTGTAGTTTTGGTGCCTGTCCTGGATCTCGCTCTATAGACCAGGCTGACCTCGAACTCACAGAGATCCTCCTGCCTCTGCCTCCCAAGTGCTGGGATTAAAGGCATGTGCCACCACCACCTGGCTCTCTTCTCCCTTTTTATTCAGCTTGGGATCCCAGTCCACAGAACAGTACTGCCCACGGTGAGCGTGGGTCTTCCCACCTCTATTAACCCGATTAAAAAAACAAAAAAAAAAAACCCTCACAGACCTTTCCAGAGATTATTTCCATGGTGTGGTGGTTTGAATGAGAATGGCTCCCATGGGTGGAACTGTTTGGGAAGGATTAGGTGGTGTGGCCTGGTTGGAGGAGATGTGTCACTGGGTATGAGATTTGAGGTTTCAAAAGACCAGTGCCATTTCCGCTGCAGTCTCAGCTTCCTGCCTGTGGATTGAGGTGAGCTCCAAACCGCTGCTCCAGCAGCTGGTCACCTTGCCTTTGCACCTCCACCGGAGGTGTCAACCCTCTGGAATTTCAGCTCACTCAAACTCTTTCTTATGTAGGCTGCCTTGGTTTACCACAGCAATGGAAAAGTAACTAATACACATGGTAATTCTAGATCCCATCAAGTGGATATTCAAGATTTACCCATCACATCAGAGCTTGAGAGTTACCAGCAAAAAGACAATGAGACCAAATTGGGTAAAACTTGTAACAATGCTCACTTGAGGGTGTTCTGCAGGAGTCATATTACTGGGGTGTAAAAGTGTTCAAAAATCTGTGCTGACACCCCTCCCCAAAGGTGGCTGAATTTAAGAAGCTGAGGTCGGCGGACAGTGACTAAGGTGGAAGCCATAAGGATTACTGTCTTTATAAAAAGGGGCTTACCCACCTCTTTCCCCTTGTGGCCACACATATTAAAAAGTGCCCTCACCAGACACCCAACCTACACCTCAGCCTTGGACTTGGCAGCAACCAGAAATGTGAGCAATAGGTTTGTATTGTTTCTTAAGTACCTAGTCTAAGGTATTTTGTTACAGCAGCACAAAGAGACTAAGTCCCACACCAAATCAAGTGCTATCTGCATATACTTCTTGGGTTCAATGCAACCAAGCACGCAGATCATTCTCATCCTTACGTAATTTATTTCCAGTCACCACGATCTTTCCCAAACCCCCTCTTTCTGCCTGCTTATTGGTATGAAGAGCCTACTGATTAGCAATTATCCATAACATTAACTCTCTAAGCATCGACAATATGGTTTATTGGAGGGCTCTTTGGGACTCCAGAATGAGATAAACATAAAGTTAATATAAATACTAATTTGCCAAGAAACTAGCCAGATCGAAAGTATAAATAAGCCAAAAAGCAATCTTCTAAAACTGAAGTACAATGTAGAGTTCAATGTATGTGTTTGCCACTTACAGTAAAATGTTTAAATGCTGCCAACACATCCATTTTTGGCATTTAAATTTTTATTGTCAAACATAAACACAAACAAAAGCTAAAACACCTAAAATTATTGCACAGCTTCAATACCACCAGTTCCGCTGCTAAGGGGTGGAAAAACTAAATTCTAGGGCTGGGGCAACGCTCAGTCAAAGTCCTTGCCAGGCAAGCATGAAGACCTGAGTTCAACCCCCAAGACCCAAACAAAGGCTGCACATGGTGGCACACACTTGAGGTCCCAGTGCTGGGGGGGCAGAGACCACGGATCTGTGAAGCTCACTGGCCGGTCTTGGTGAGTCCCGGGCCAGCGACGGACACTGTCTCAAGAAACAAGGTAGGCAGCTCCTCAGGCTGACCTCTAACCTCTCCATGCAGAGGAACACCACGCTCGCATATATAAGAACACACACACACACACACACACACACACACACACACACACACACACGGAAATTCCAAACATCATTTATTAACATCAATTAAATATTTCCATATCTCTAGTACAGGATTCTAAAATAATAACCACAATATAATTATCACAACTGACAAAATTAAAAATAATTCCGAATACCACCTAATCATCCATTTCCTATTCTGTATTCCTTAATGGCCTGGAGATACTTTTGCACAGCTGTTTTTTCCAAGCCAAGACCCAAACAAGAAGCGCACAGCTTTGGTTCAGATATCTCCTAATTCTCCTATATGTGAGTAAGTTTTCCTCTCCTTTCCTGTTTGAAGCTCTCATTGAAGAAAGCAGGCCATCTGTCCCTGCAGACAGCCCACACTGTCTGGCTCACTACAGTCTCGGGATGTCGCTCGCTCAAAGTTCCTCCACCCCACTTCCTGAACTGCTGGATGGATCAGAAAGCTTCCTGGGATTCAGGGTCAATGGTTTACCCAATAACACTTTCCAGGTGGCGTGAGGGCTTCTGGAAGGAACTTGGTTTCCAACTGTGCCACTCTGAGTGGCTGAAACTTCTCATGGCTTAGGTGGCGATGGCCAGCTGGGGTAGCTCCTCGACAACTTTTCGGGCCCCTGTTGAAGCCGTTGCTGCTGACTGCTGCTGACACTCATTACTTCATTAGGAAGGCTGCATTTGTAAGCCTGCATTAATTAAAGATATTCCAATGCTCAAAGATATAATTAAAGAAGGAATGATAATTATTTAGTGTCTGAAGCGTTATCATGTTTATGTTTAGAACACCCCTAAGTCGTCTGATTAGGAATTCAATACAAAGTTGCCAGTGTCTTGCTGTTCCTTAGAAATTCTGCAGATGAATCCCTGGCTCTGTGAATGCTGGGATAAAGCCCTCCTTCTCTCTCTAATTCAGAGTTCAGAAAGACGGAGAATAAAGAATCGAGCAGGTCTTGGAAATTATGAGACTTATGAGGGAGAGGAGGAAACAGAAATGTCAAAACATTTCCACAGCAGTATGCTTGCTTATTTTAGACCCAGATTAGTGAAGAACCAAAAACCACCGTGGCTGAACAGTGTCAATGTGCAGTTCCTCTCGCAGCCCCTGACAGAGAGCTGGTAGAGCAGTGGTTCTCAACTAACTCACGGATGCGCGCGCACATCCGCATATCACGGCACCCATGTGGAAGTCGGGTAAGGTCGGGAGTCAGTTTTCTCCTTCTACCATGTGGGACCCCAGGAGATCAAACTCGGGTCATCAGGCTTGGTGGTAACTGACGGAGCCATCTTGCCAACCCCGACATTTCTTTTAAAGTGGTAAAATAGACATAACAAAATTCACCAGCTGCTCGTTTTTTTAAGCGTATGATCAAGTGGCACTCATCGCCACGTTCCTTATTTGTTTTCTTAAAATCTAATCTTAATTAGTATATAATTTGCATTTATTGACTCTTTCCATAATGTATATACAATCAAAGCATCTCATTGGACCCTGATTTCTGTTTTGGAGGAATACAGGCCCTCTCATCTTACTAACCCCTAAAAGTTACCCCGAAACCCATCTCCTTCCTCTCCACTTTCCAAGTGTGCCAGGCTGGTGCCCAACACAGGGACGAGCTCTGCTGTCCACAGCTGAAAGTTCTCCAGTGGGGGCAGGTGGGCACTTGCTGAGGCTGGCTATTAATAGAAGCTCTCAGGTCATTAAATGATTATGTGGAAGGTATTAACTAGTCCTTGATCGGGGGAGGGGGATCTTACCTCTGTTTACACAGGCATTTTACATGCTGCTGATTTTATTTCTTAGACTTGAATCTCCTTAAAAAGCTTTTAAGTTAACATACAGAATAACATGTTTCTTTCTTTTTTTTCATAGATCATTGTATTTTGCTTACATTTACCCCTTCCACCTCCCCAAGATTTCCTCCCTCCCTCTCACTGATCCCCATGCTCCCCCAAAATAGTCACATCACATATGCACGTGCACAGGTGTGCAAGAGCGCACACACACACACACACACACACACACCAAACTGTAATTAATAATGCTGTGTCAGTCAATTTTGAGGCTCATGTGGACAATAACAACCACTCTGCTAGGAACTAGACTCTGATGTCTTTCACTGTATCAGTGAAGAAACTGAGGCTCCAAAAGACTCTGTAAATCTCTAAGACCACAAATGACAGATAAATCAAGGATCTGAAGCCAAATCCATCCACTATCACCCCACCCCCCTTCTCTTACCACCATGCTACCTGGAATGTCTAACACAGGGGAGGTGTACTAAGAGCTTCCAAGGGAAATTTCCAGTTTACAGCTCTTGAACACTGTGCACAAGACCTCATAATGACAAGGCAAAGATGAATTCTACATATAGAAAACAGCTTTGCATTTCGAAATGCCTCGCCGCATCTCAGCACAAGCCTTGGCGAACCTTTAGCATTTAAAAGAGCAGTCCAGGGCTAGAGAAATGGCCCAACAGTCAGGAGTGCTTGCTGCTCTTACAGAGGACCCAAGATCTGTTCCTAGCACCCATTATGACAGCTTGCAACCCTCTGTCACTCTGGTCCCAGGAGATCTGATGCCCTCTTCTTGTCTCTACAGGCACTGGGCACATGTGTGGTACACATTCTTACAGGCAAAACACACTCGTAAAATAAAAATAAATAAATCTTTACAAGCAAAAAACAGCAATGTAATAAAAACAACACTAACCCCGTAGAGATGGGGCCACACGTGGGCAGGGCCACACGTGGGCAGCACCACAAGAGGCCCTGGGACCTGGGAAGTGTACCAGGGCCCAGCCTTCCCAGGCACTGGTCTGGTAATTCTTCACAGCCTTGCTTGCAGAGACAAGCTACAAGTTGGACCAAGAAACTCCAGTAAGGGACCGAATTGCTTGCTTGCTCTCCCCAGCAACCTGTTCATGGCTGCCCGGGGCCTCACACGACAGATGGCCAGCCAGTATGTGTCCATCCTCCACCACTGAGAAGCTGAGGTGGCGGCCTGCTGGACCCACACAAAACAGGCGGGTAACGACAGACTGCCTTATTTGAGACCACGATGGCAATGAAAAACACAGTGCCCGCCTTGTCGCAGGTACTTCGCATGTACCCTTTATACACCCTAAGCCCCTCGGGGCTGCTACTATTAGCATCAATCACAGGTTCGGCCACCATGAGCGTCTGTCCAGCACCTGCCAAATCAGACACAACATGCAGCCTGATTCCTGTGTCTGGGAAACACCGTCATTACTCTTTTACAAATGTGTAAATCTACAATACACATATCTATTGCTATTATTATTATTATATTTATTGGGGGGCAAGTAGGCACGCACTGCCGGAGTTGGTTCGTTTCCTCCATCATGGGGGAGATGGACCTCAAGTTGCAGGCTCGGCCGCGGTGTCTTTGTCCACTAAGCCATCCTGCTGATCCCGTCAACGTGTTTTCTGATGTTTGCAGATGTTGTAGAATGGCTAAATCAAACCAATTAACCTCGCTGAGCTCTTATTTTTATGGTGAGAATACTTAAAATCCACTCTTAGTATTTCTCAAGATTACAATATACTGTTACTAACTACAGTCACTCTACTGCCTCATCTATCTCTTGAATTTATTGCTCCTAAGAGAAATTTTATAACTTTTGGACCAAAAATCACCTAAGCCTGGGTCCTTTCTATCTAAATAACTTGTTTGTTTGTTTGTTTGTTTGTTTGTTTGTTTTTCTACACAGGGTCTCTCTACCTAGCCCTGGCTATCCTGGAACTCACTCTGTAGAGCAGGCTGACCTCAAACTCAGGGATCCACCTGCCTTGCCTCCTGGGTGCTGAGCTAAAGGTGTGCGCCACCACTGCCCACCTTCTGAATAACTTTCAACTCAAAAGCAAGAAAGCCAGATAACCGCCCAAGCACAAGGGAGGATGCTCAACATCGTTCACTGGGGAAATGCAAATGAGAACCATTAAAAAATGCCTAAGCACAGCCACAGGAGGGCCATTTTAGAAAACAAATGCAAAGTGAGCATTGGTGAGTGGGTGGGAAGATGGAAGCCTTCATCCAGTGCTGGCCTGTCCACTGTTGACAATTCAGTGGTCTCACAAACTAGTTAAGCACAATTATCACAACCCAGTAATCTCCCTACCTAAATGCATGTCCAATGACATCAAAATAGAAGGGAGACATTAAAAACAGGTAGCCAGCCAGGCGTGGTGACGCACGCTTTTAATCCCAGCACTCAGGAGACAAAGGTGGGTGGATCTCTGTGAGTTCAAGACCAACCTGACCTACATAGTGAGTTCCAGGATAGCAAGGGCTATATGGAGAGACCTTGTCAAAGAAGGAAGGAAGGAAGGAAGGAAGGAAGGAAGGAAGGAAGGAAGGAAGGAAGGAAGGAAGGAAGGAAGGAAGGAAGGAAAGGAGGGAGGGAGGGAGGGTAGGAAGGAAGGGGGAGAGGGAGGGGGAGGGAGGGAAAGAGGTATTGCATTTTTTTGACATTTATAATATTTGGGGAGGGCTGGTATATGCCACAGCACACCCATAGGGTTCAGAACACAGGAGTCAATTTTCTTCTCCCACTATGTGGGTTACAGGTACTGAACTCAGGGCATCACACTTGGTGGCAAGCTCTTTACTCCCTGAGACAACTTGCTGGTCCTGACAAGTGTTCAAACAAGGGCGTGCACATGAATGTCCACAGGAGCACTGTGCATTAACAGCCAAAGCATGGAAACAATCCAAAAATCGATCAACTAATAACAGTGTATTAATCAACTAAAAACAATAGTACAGCCATTCAGTGAAACATTATTCAATCATAGAAAAGGAATGAAACAGCAACGCATGCTTCAACATAGACCTTGAATCTTGAAAACATTATGCTAAGTGAAAGCAGGCACAGACGGACGGACGGGCAGACACCCGCACGCACACACACACACACACACACACACACACACACACACACACAGATGCACGCACACGTGCACTTACATGTACATGAAACATTCACAACAGGTCAACCCACAGACACTAGCAGCAGCTCAGTGCCAGCAGGTGGCCCGGTGCTGAGGAGGGTGGGAGGCAGCGACCGACGTACAATATTATAAACGGAGATTAGTACCACCACCCTGTATACTTTCAAGTGCTTGAAGTCATACATTTTGTAAGCATCCACCCTGCCCCCTGCCCCACCCCAAAAAATAATTTAAAGACAGTAAATTGAGAAACTCAAATACAAAAACTCCTAGATACAAATCAACAGCCTTATCCTCATTTAATCAGGTGATACTGCTCCCTTTCGGAAGCCCTCCCTGCTGCCAGTGTTCCTCGGAGGGGCCCTGCTCCTGGAACCACCACAAAGCTTCTGAATCCATAGATGTGCAGTTTCGGAGCCCAGGGGCCAGGGATGAACATTTTAAGCTTTATCCAGGTGTCTTAGTGACCTCCAAAGTCTAAGGCAGCCCATGCTGGTCCTTCTAGAACATTCCCAGAGCTTCTGGGAAGGAAGGGGCTGGGGAGTCCTCACTAATGGCCATCTGCGGGTGCTGACAGCCACAGGTGTGACAGCCACTAGTGTTTGGGTGTGAGCTCTGCGCTGACGGCAGCTGCTGTGTCTGTCAGTCTCCCGGGGTACCGTCTATGCTGAGCCCCCCCACGTGGCAGAGGCTGCCCTGACTACCTCACGGTTCTATGTTCCTTCTGCCCATGGAGTGACCCCTTGTTTCAGAAACTGATCAGACTTCCTGATGTCCTTTGTATTTCATCCATCAATTTCAGACGGTGGAAGCATGATATCACTCATGTGGTCAGGCCCAAGGACTATGATTAACTGTTGATCACACACACACACACACACACACACACACACACACACACTTTAAAACCAGGTTGCTGGGCTGGCAAGATGGCTTTGTGGATAAACATGCTTGTCCCCAGATTCACATGACGGAAGGAGAGAACAGGCCTGCCCGAGTTGTCTGATCTCCACAACCATGTTATAGCATACACACCCCCACACTAAATAAATAAACGTGATTTTTTTTAATCTAGTATTAAAGCCAGGTCGCTAACGTTTTCACGAAGACATATTAAAATAATCCTCTTTTGAAACACACAGCATCATTAACAACAATGGCCACTTTCTAAATGAGATTAGAAAGGGCTCTTTCCTCCTATGACATGGTGATTCAGCCACCCGTGCAGACAACAGTAAGAGCATCTTTAAGCTGAGTCTCCCATCTGAGTGTGCTGACCCCACCCCTTCTCCTCCCACCAGGGCCCCTCCCGCCTCCCCTCCCCTCTCCCCAAGCTCTGCCATCTAGCCTGGGTCCCTGGGGACAGCCTCTCTTCGCTCCCTCTCCTCCTTAGCTGGTTTAATGTATCATAACAATATGAAAGCAAATACTATGTTCATTGTTGCACTTTCTGAGTGAGGCTTTTTATTCTCGGCTTTTAAACACTGCTTATGATTTGTCCTTTCAGAGATGCTTTTCTGCCTCTGTGTAAGACTTACTTGATTTCTCCAGAGGAATCAGTGGCCTTTAAGAGAAAAAGACTCTTGATTACGGAGGCTATTTAAATAAGAAACACAGGCATCTTCAGTGAGCATGAGAAGCCAGTCTCCAGTGGACACAATTACTCTTTCTTTTACTTGGTGGCTACAGGGACAGAAAGAGAAGTCTCTCACAGACCAAAGATTTTCTAAGAAAATAACTTCAACTTTTTTTTTTAAACCTATTAGCAATCCTATACGGTAACATTTAGAGGTCCCCCCCCCTTTTTTTTTTTTTTTTTTGCCTTCCGGACCTCGCCCACCATCTATAAACTCCACCCCAGGAACATGAAGTACCTGGAGCATTCAACATGACCCTGCAGGTGAAGGACCCAGATAGGAGCCCCTAGAGCACATGGCATCTTCACCGGAGCAGGCTAAAGACAACGCAGGGCACAGGTAAATGAACACCCCTGGCACCCCACTGCCAGCTGGTACAGAAAGAAAGCAGCAGTGCGTGCACTTGGATTTTATTTATCATGTTCATACCAAGATGGAGGTAACAGGAGTAAACCCAAGTCCTTCCCACACCCCTCTCACGGTTCTTACGTCCATTCATGTAGAATCATTATTCAGTGGGTTGAACTACCTGTGAAATCTGAGGCCCCCAGTGCTGACCGATTTCCCCAAGATGAAATATTAAATAAGTTGCCAGAGAAAACAAGGAAAGTCAACTCATTAATGTCTATGATGATTTATATTTACTGACTACCTACTATAAGCAAGTTCTGCACTGAGAACTTTTTGGGAAATTAAACTGTTTAATTTCCCCCCAACAACCCACTTTTTCAAAAGAGGAAACCGAAGCTAGAGAACATATAGAACACATTAAGGCCAATTGAGTTCGCAAAGGGTGGGGATAGAGCTGGCACACTCCTCAGACCACCCAGGTACCTCCAAATAGACTGGGTCACACACCTCATTAATAAGAAAAATCCTGGGGCCGGAGAGATGGCTCAGCAGTTAAGAGCACTTGCTGCTCCTGCAGAAGACCTAGGTTCAGTTCCCAACACCACCTAAGGCAGCCCACAATTTCCTGTGACTCCAGCTCCAGGGAACCCAAGGCCATCTTCTGTCCTTCTCAGGTGCCTGCACACATGTGGAGCACATAAACTCATGCCAACAAATACATACTTTTAAAAAATAAGAAAAATTCCCAAGCACATGTACATACGTCATTTAAAAGCTACAATTGGGCATGGTGGCTCAACTGCTTGGGAGACTAAGGAAGAAGGATGGGGCGTTCAAGATGAGCCTAAGCTGCAGAGCTAGACCCTGTATCAAACAGCTACAGTCCATTTTCATATTGTGAATTGTGCGCATTGGTGCAGCACAGAGAGACTGAACCTAGGGCTTCGTGTGGATTAGTTAAGTGACCTAACACTGAGCTGTATCCCTAATGCATACTGTGAATCATATAAATCATACATAAAAGCAAAATTTAAAATAGTGAAGCAAACAAGCAATAAATGATCTCATAATTGCACGCGCTAGTATGTGAAGGCAAAATCAAACCTATCTGTGGTCCTGATGATAACTGTAGATGTCAACTACACTGTCAATCATCTTGAGTAACTTCAATACTCAGGGACCAACTCCACACATCTTAAGACACTCTGATGGGAGGAACTGCAGCCCCAAAAAGTCATGACGAAATCCTTACCCACAACATTTCAGAACAGGACCGTATCTGGAAACAGTTTTAACAGAGACCATCAAGTTGAAACGAGGGGGTGGGGGGAGCTAATCTGACAGGCCTGACATCTTCATAAAAAAGAGGGAATGTGGACGTGCACAGAGGAAAGAAGACCCAGAGAATGATGCACACAGAGGGAAGAGGAGGGGAAGACACACAGGGAGAAGACAGCCACGTGGCCGGAGGGGTGCAGCCAAGGAATGCCAAGAATTGACAGCAAAAGCCAGAAGCTGGGAGAATCGAAGAGAGACTCTCCCCTAGAGCCCTGGGAGGGAGCACAGCCAAACCAAACCCTGGTTTAGGACTTCAGTCCTCGGAGCTGTAAGGAAACAGGCTGCCGTTTCAAGCCACCCAGTCTCCGTGCACTAATGCAGGGGGCAGAGTCACGAAGCTAAGGAAGAGCTGACTCCGTCATTTACAGTACTGCCGTCCACACTGTCACTGCGAACTTCAACCTGTAAATTTCCCTCCCTCAACAAATCACTAGGTCACCTGTCCACTAAGGGAAATCTTGTTTTCACAAAGCTTCTAATTGCGTGAGAACTCTTTACGGTGGGGCCTTGTCAGCTCCACTCATCCCAAGTCACAGAACAACAGGAGGTGACCAGCTCACTGCCATTTTTGTTTGTCCTCAGGACAATTTTCTTTCCATATGTGACATGATACTCTCTGTCAGGGTCAACACACAGAGCAGACATCAGTAAAATTTAATTTTTAGAAAGGGGGTGGGGAAGTGGTCCAGAATGACAAATGCAAAGGACTGAAGTAAGGATCCTCAGAAGTACATAAATGCTGGGTAGGCATGGCAGCCATCTGTAATTCCAGCCTAGGAGGCAGAGACGGGATCCCCAGAGCAAGACTGGCCACAGTGGCAAATTCTGGGTTTGACTGAGTGACTCTGTCTTCATGAAAAAGGTGGGAAAGTGGTTAAGAATGATTATGATACCAAGTTCTGATACATGCACGCGCGCGCGCGCGCGCACACACACACACACACACACACACACACACATGTATGCACATAGAGACAGACACACACACATATGCACGCACACAGAGACACAAATACAGACACACACATACACAAACGCACACGCACACACACAATCTAAGAAGAAAAACAAGTCCAGAGAAGTTCTAGTGTTTTCTTCCCATGCCCCACTATGAAGACAAGCCTATTCCACTGGCCCCTTTCTCACACCATGAGAGAAAGAGGAGATTCTGGTGAAAGCTACCGACTTTGCTAACAACTTAACCAGTACTCAGGGAGCCAACCAACTCTGAGTTTAGAAAGGCTGGAGCATCCAGGCTGACCAAGTCTGAACTTACCGAGTACCCACGGGGTCACATACAGGTGGATCTCACAGACACACAGTAGTAGAGGTACAAGGGACCTGAAAACCCTTGGAGCTACAATGAAGTGTGCCTATAAGGGTAACAGAATTTCCAAACTAGTACAAGATGCACTGCGGAGAGTCACCAGTAAGTGCTGCTGAAGGACCCCGGACCCACAGAGCCACCGCACACATCTCTAGAGCAGGGACATCACAAGCAGCTGCAGCCGAGTGCTACCCAGCGGTGGGATTGTGCATAAAGTAGGAAGTGCACACCTGACCTCTGATATCCAAATCCAATGATCTCAAATTCCCTTGGCATCCCACAGTACATGTGAGAACGGGAGAGCGCAGGCTGTAAGTACCAACACGAAACAGTGTCATGAGTCAGAATAGTGAGCCTGGTGGGGTGTGTGTGGAGAAGGAATGAATTCTACTTGCATTAAGTATTTCTGAAGGCTTCAAAGTGGGGAATGGAGATGATGGGTGATAGGGTGTTGTGCAGCAATTTCCTCCAAGACAAACCTTCACCTCTGAAAGAAGCTACTTAAGACAAGCAGGATGCTTTAAAGGGAGGTAAATTAATAGTCCATCCTGCTGGGAAGCAAGTTCAGCTCAGGAAATAAACAACTCAAAGGCTTCAGGAAGTCCCTGAAACTGACCATCATCACTAGGTCCTCCATCCTCAAGCATACAGAAACAATAAGGGCTGCTTAAAAGACACTCTCAGACCAGCCAAGCCACCTGACAGAGACACAGACCAGCTGAGCTTCCTGGAAGAGACATCCCCCTGAAAAGCTGTGCAGTGATCTATGGGTGTCACCTACACTAGGGTGGGCTTTGGTGATGATAAAGCTGTGTCTGAGTCATTTCCACTCCTGTAAGTAAACCCTCACCCATACACCTGGAAGTAACCCCAATAAAACCCACTGGTTCACCAAGATGGATTTTGGTGGCATCTTTAGTTTAGTCTGCCACTGGGTCCCCATCTGAGGTGAGTAGATCTTGTTCACTTCTCCCCAGGGACAGTGTCACACACAGGTGGAAGGGATGCTTCCCTATACATAAGCTCGTGCCTTATAAATTCTGAAACATGAAAGGATGACCTCTGAGAAAAAGTTGGATTACAATGTAAAACTAACGAGAAAATACAATACATGGCTCCTGCTGATCCAAACAGAAGCTTGTCTTCTATGGCTCACAGAGTGTTGTTTTGCTCAGTCCTGACAAGACCCCAAGACAAGATATAAAAATTGCAATGATCTAGGCCGGGCGGTGGCAGCACACACTTTCAATCCCAGCACTTGGGAGGCAGAGGCAGGCAGATCTCTGAGTTCAAGGCCAGCCTGGGCTACAAAGCTAGTTCCAGGATAGCCAGGACTACACAGAGAAACCCTATCTCCAAAAACAAGACAAAAACAAAAAATGCAATTATCTTTAAAGGGCTGCCTTTACAATCACAGGAGACCCAAAGACCTACAGAGGTCAATGTGAGGGCAGCTCAGGAGTAAACATCAAAGAGGAATTAGGTTCAAAGCTGGCATGCTGATGGACTTACACAAAGTAGGCTCTGCAGGGCGCATATTCATGTATTCTCAGTGAAACTCCTAATTGTTAAATGTTGGCAACTAACAACACTGTAACAAGTCTCGGGCTCAAGTTTGAAAGGCAAGTTCCACCTGTAAGCCCCACATGCTACAGAGGCTGAGGCAGGAGGATTGCCACAAGTTTAAGGTCAGCCTGGGCTACACGGTGAGACCATGTCTCCAAAATTCAAAAACTAAAAAAGGAGAGTAGTGACACATGCTGGCCTCAAGATTACAAATTCTCGAAGTCACCTCCTTATTGGCCTATAAGTCCAAGAATGTAGCCCTCAGGAGCACCAAGCTCAGCATAGACCCTAGGACTTCCGAAAATGTGTCAGACTCACAGAACCCCACAGGCAGGTCACACATACATTGCACCAATCCCCAGCAGGGCACCAGGGCAGCCTAAGCAAAGCCGGAGGAGCAGTGACCACCTCTGACGGCAAGACTTAGGAAGGACCTCCACATGAGTCATATATTTTCAAAAAGGCAAGTGTAGCTGTTTAACTCCAAGATCTGCACAAGAGCAAGCTGTACTAACAACAAACGCTAGCCTGTCCTCTTGTGTTAAAATTTGTGGATGACTTTCACGGTATAGGCTAATCCAGTATGTTAGCTGCGAGAGATCAAGAGAGCCATTATTGGAAGATGGACAGGAAGTAGGGTTTCTGAAGGGCAGATAATGTTTTGTTCTTGATGTTAGTGGTGTTACAGGGCTATAATCAGCCTGTGGAAATTCACTGGGCTGTTTCCTTCTGACTGCTTTTTTTTTTTTTTTTTTTTTTTTTGGGTTTTTTGAGACAGGGTTTCTCTGTGTAGTTTTGGTGCCTGTCCTGGATCTCGTCTATAGACCAGGCTGGTCTCAAACTCACAGAGATCTGCCTGGCTCTGCCTCCCGAGTGCTGGGATTAAAGGCCTGGCTCTGTTTTTATATATGCATATATTACAACTTAATTTTAAAAGTCTGACATTATTTTGGGGGCTGGAGAGATGGTTCAGTGGTTAAGAGCACTCACTGCTCTTGCAGAGAACCCAAGTTCAGTTCCCAACATCTACATCATGCAAATCACATGTACCTATAAATCCAGTTCTGAGGGATCTGATGCCCTCCTCTGTCCTCCACAGGCACCTTCACTCAGGTGCACAAACCCAACCACAGGCATACATACACATACATATAAATAAAAACACATCTTTTAAAAAATATTTTGGAGGTCGGGCAGTGGTGGCGTACGCCTTTAATTCCAGCACTCGGGAGGCAAAGGCAGGCTCATCTCTGTGAGTTCACAGCCAGCCTGGTCTACAGAGCGAGTTCCAGGACAGTCAGGGCTACACAGAGAAACTCTGTCTCAAGAAAAAAACAAAAAACAAAAAAAAAAAGGGGGGGGTGCCTTTTTGAGCTTTAATCTGGTTATCGGACATATTCCTGTAAAGCTTCATGAAGCCATGTCTCAGGCCTGACTTCTATCTAAAGGCCTTAGGGGACTTTGGACATTAAGAGACACTTCCAATCTGTTCCACACAACTGGCAACCTCAGTGGATTCCTTCTGCTCTGGAAGGGACATGTATTCCAGGGGCTTCCATGCACTGCTACCCAGTCAGCTCTGCCGCTAGTCCACAGAGGACAGCCCTGGGCACTTCCCCCTCCCTCTAGCTCCTGGACACCCACTTTCTCCAGAGCTGAAACCACACTCCATCAGATTCCAGCTCCTACCAGGCTGAAGTTACTCTAACCCGTCACCCTCACTTTAGCCCGTATCAGCCCAGTGACATCTCTGCCAATTACCTATTCATCCCCAAGATCAAATATGCCCACACCCTCCCCAATCTGCACACTCCTTTTCCTGAATCTCAACAAGGTACCACAGAATGAAGATGCAGGATGCTGGACTACACTCTCCTCCTTCCCTAGGATCCTCTCTCTTCCCAGTTGTGTTTTTTTTTTTTTTTGGGGGGGGGTCAAAGTTTCTCTTTGTAGCCCTGGCTGGCCTGAAACTAGCTTTGTAGACCAGGCTGGCCTCAAACTCAAGAGATCCCCCTGCCTCTGCCTCCCGAGTGCTCGGATTAAAGGTGTGTGCCACCAGCAGCTGACTTCCCCAGCTGTTCTTCCTGCTCCCTGCTCTGTATGCTTCCTTGTATGAGTAGTTGATGTTCCTTCCCTGTGTCTCCTCACTGAGAAATCTGTACACACAAGCTGGCCCGGTGCAGCTCGGCAACGCACCAGGTGGAAGAGAATACCTGCTTTCCCTCACAAATCTACAAAATCAAAATAAGCAATTTCAATAAAGTACCACTAATGTAAGCCTTTCCCTTAGGATCACCTGGAGCCAGTCTGAGCTCATAAAATGCTAAGTAGCAAAAACCTCTAAAGCGGTGTAAATTCTATCATCGTGATGGGCAAATTACACAGGAAACGCACAGAGCATACGTGTCTGCACAAGAGTCAGGAATTTAAGGGAACTTCATGAGCCAACAGTAGCGACTCACCTTTACAAACATTACAGAATTACCTGTTACTCTGCTTCCCACATAACAGCATGCACACAAAGCACCCTGGGGCTGGAGGGATGGCTCAGCGGTTAAGAGCACTTGTTCTTGCAGAGGACCCGACCCCCTCTTCTGATCGCCACGGACACCAGGCACACACATGCTGCACATACATACATGCAGACAAAACACTCATGCCCATAGAACAGAATAAATAAGTCTTAAAAAAAAAAAAATCAAAGAACAGCTTTTGTTGAGCGGGATGTGTAACAGGTGGATATCTGTGAGTTCCAAAACAGTTTGTTCTATCTAGCCGGTTTCAGGCCAGCCAAGGATCCATAGTGGGAAAAGAAAAAAAAAAAAAATCAATCAATCAATTAACACATACCGGACAGCCTCTGTGGTTGACCACCTTGTTTTTTTGTTGAGACAGGGTCTCTATGTACCCCTGCCTGTTCTGGAACTCTCTATCTAGACCAATGGCCTGAAACTCCCAACCATTTCCCCCTGCTTCTGCCTTCCAAGTGCTGGGATTAAAGCCATGCACCACCACGCCCAGCCTCTTGGTGATCATCTTGAGACAATCCCAACAAGAATTCTAGAACATTCTTAAAAGCCACCAAAACAAGTGAGCTGAAACCCCCCAGTAAGTAATGCTCCATAAAGGCTGGCAACATGGCTTGGCAGACAAAGACACCAGCCTTCAAGCATGATGACTCCAGTTTGCTCCTCGGCCGCCAGCACGGGGGGAGAAGAGAACTGACTTTAGCAAGCTGTCTTCTGATGCCCGCACACACCTGGAACACACACCTGTCATCATGCATGTGTTCTTGTTAGGAGAAGGGTTCTGTTTTGTTCTGTTTGGGGGGGGGGGGGTTAAGTTTTGGGTTTCAGAGACCAGAGTCTCATGTAGCACAGGCTGGCCTCAAGCCTCCAGCTCCTGATCCTCACAACTCTACTTCCCAAGGTGAACAGATAAAAACCCAGGAGAGGATTCTCAGAACCCAGACAGCAGGCAAGTCTGCACTGAATACTGGGGTGGAGTCCGAGCAAGACACTGCCAGGAATGACAAGATCCATCCTCAGGGACAATGAGCCAGTGACCCTCTAAGGCAGTGGTTCCTAACACTGCGACCCTGTAATACAGTTCCTCATGTCGTGGTGACCCCCAACCAGAAGATTATTTTCGTTGCCACTTTAGAACTGTAATTTTGCTACTGTTGTGTAAATATCTGACATGCAGGCCATCTGACATCCGACCCCTGTGAAAGGATCATCCGACAACCCCAGTGGGGTCGTGAACCCCAGGTTGAGAACCACCACTCTTAACACGAGACAGAATCAAGTGTTATTACTGCAAAGTTCTCCTCGGGATCACTCTCAGCCGGGAACCTGCTTCATCTCCGTGTTCTCTCAAGGGCAGTAATGTGGGGGAAATCAGAAAAATACAGAATTCTAAGAGAAAGACTTTTAAAGACAAACAACAATCACCCTTCTGCATGAAGCATGGCCGGTAGATATACATATACAAAATAAAAAATCTGTAATGAAATATGAAAGGAAACGGGTAAGAGAAAACGAAGAATGTCTGCTGGGCAAAGACGGGACGCACAGGGATCGCACTAACTCAACAGGGGAAGTTATGGGCTGCACGTTCCCAGGGAGAGACTCAGGAATTTAATTAGGAAATTTTCAGAATTAAAGTTGAAGAGTTTTTCCACTATTGTCTATGAACTCCCTCATCTACCTTCCTCCCACACCACACAAATATGCACACAGTGGACAAACACACTGAATGGCGTTTATCGGGAACTTACTGGTGATTCATTATTCCGGTGTTTTTCCCCACGATGGGAGCTGGACTGTCAGCTGGATGTGGTGGTCACACCTCTAATCCCAGCACTCAGGAGAGTCAAGAGTTCAAGGTCAGCCTGGACTACTAAGACCCCACCCCCCCACCCCCCCCCCCCCCCCCCACACACCAAAAACAAAACAAAACAAAACAGCTACAACTGTGAGTCAGACCACATCCACAGTGGGTGGTGGGCTCTGAATGGCAGCGATTTCCTTTCTCAGAGATACAGAAAGCGAATGATGGCCACACCACACCGTCAACAGCAACCGAAATACAAACCAGCGGTCAGCAGGATTACTTCCATAACCTGCCCTCATTATCCACAAGGTTTTGTATCTTTAGGTTCAGACAATGGGCAAACAAAATGAAAAAGCTTGTTGTTGTTTTTCCCCCTTAAACTTGTGTCCTCATAAACATAACAAACTTCACTCGTGTGATTAGCCCCTAAACAGCACTGGGTGACTGTATGTAGAGCACTGCCTTTGCATTATGGAGAAGTGATCTAGACATACACTACGCTGGAGGGCGCACAAGAGATACCGCTAATCATGTGAGCTCCTGAGACACTGGTGCTCGGGGGTGCCTAGAACCAGCAGCTCCCTCCCCTCCTGGACACCCGGGGACAACACTGTATGTACAGCACTAGGGAGCAGCTAATAACCTAGTTAGAAAATGTCCTAGATAGGTTTCTGTTGATGAGCTATAACACTAACCAAAGCAACTCAAGGAGGGAAGGGTTTATTTGGCTTACAAGTCACTTCCCAAGGCAGAAACTGAAGCAGCGACGACCATGGAGGACCAACACTCACAGGCTCACTTTCAGGGCTTGCTCAGCCTCCTTTTATATGGAACCCAAGACCACCTGCCCAGAGATGGTTCCGCCCACATCAATCATCAATCTAGAAGATATCCCACAGACCATACACCAATCTGATGGAGGCAATCCCTCAACTAAGGTTCCATTTTTCCAGACTCTAGTTTGTGTCAAATGAACAAAAAACTAACCAACACACAGGAAACCAGGGCACATGCCAAAGAAGCCACGTTATAATAACAAAAGTCAGCTCTCAGGCCAGAGGTGATGGTGTACGTCTGCATTCCAAGCACTGGGAAGGTGGAGGCTGGAGGATGAGGAGATTGAGGCTAGCCTGGATGCTCTGGTTTGCTCTCTATTGCTGTGATAAACACCATGAACCAACAGCAGCTCAGGGAAGGAGAGGGTTTATTTGGTTTACAGGTCCATCAGTGAGTAGAGTCAAGGCAAAAACTCAAGGCAAGAGGTTGAAGCAGAAACCATGGAGGAAACCTCTGGATTATGGTCAGCCAGCTTTCAACCCAAGCCCACCAGCCCAGGGGTTGTACCGCCCACAGTGGGCTGAGCCCTCCTACATCAATTAGCAATCAAGAAAACACCCTATGGATATGCCATGGCCAGTCTGATGGAGGCAACTCCTTAACTGAAGTGTCAAGTGGACAATAAAAATTAACCAGCAAGCTGGGCTAGACAGGGAGCCTGGGCTAGATAAGGGCAGCCTGGGCTATAAGAGACTCTCTCTCTCTCTCTCAAATCAAACACCAAAGCAGCCGGCTCCTCACAAAGACTGGGCGAGAGAAGCAGAAGGCATGGGCTGAATCTATAAAAACAAAGAAGCCGGGGGACATGGGCAGGACTGAAGTAACGGAGAACTGACTCCTAGGGGTTTATCTGTATGCTGGCATCATTTCTTAGAATGTCTACCTAGGCTCCTTCTGGTTTCAGAGACATTGGGGGCCAACGGGAACACCTCACCTTGTTCTTGCTCAGCTCCACCCTCATTTCAAAATGCTTCCTTCTTGCTGTAGCCAATGCGTGGAAAAAGCGAAAAGAAAAACATATGGATCGTGCATCGAATGGAATACTATGTAGCCTGAAAAAGGGAACATCCTACATCAAGAATGAACTTGGTGACTGAAGGGAGGTACCATATGATTCCACGTATCTAGAGGACTACAGGAGTCACACTCACAAAAAATAAAAAGCAGAATTATGGCTCCAAGGAACTGGAGGTACACACAGGGAGTTGTTTTTTAATGGACCTAGAGTTCAGTTTTGCAAGATGAAAAGGGTTGGTGAAAGTACTTAACACTGCTCAACCCTGTACTTAAAAGTGGTTATGACGGCAAATTTTATGCTATATGCATTTTAACCACAATTTTGGAAATCAAGTAATCACTGTAATTCAAGTTGGGAACAGTTAGAATAGAGACACTAAATACAGCTGTGGGAAAGGAGGGTCAGCGAAGAGGCACTCTGCTGTGGAAAGACGGTGTGGCCGGCTCTGAGGCGCAGGGAGGAGCGCCCCCACCCGCTTCCTCAGGCTCCGGTCCCTTTGTACAAACTCATGTCATGGGTCCCAGAGAACAGCGATGCTCACCTATTCCAGTCCCCGGAGCAGCTGAGATTCCCAATGCCACCCACACTGACTCCTGGGCTTTTGCCTTCACAGGTGGCCAAAGGTGCTGACCCTTAGTGGGTCAACACGTGCTAGTGTATGAAGGATGAGGCAGAGGATAGCCAGACAGCAGACCTGGGGGAGGCAGCCATCTGCCCGGCTGGTCTCCTTTAAAAACTGCTCAGCGACACCAACTGTGACTCTAAGATCCCAATACTGGGCATGTTCTCCAACACACCCTGTAAAGCTTTCTGATGTACTCAGGGATTCTTCTTTTTCTTCTCCAAATCTACCCTTTGTGATCCAACTCCTTCCTTAAAACTATCCTGAAGGGAATAAACAGAAGCTCAAGGAACTACGCACAGATGTTCATCACAGGATTGTGTGGTTTGGCACAAGGAGGACCAGTAAGATACTGAGTGGGCCAGGCGTTGGTGGCGCACGCCTTTAATCCCAGCACTCGGGAGGCAGAGGTAGGCGGATCTCTGTGAGTTCGAGGCCAGCCTAGGCTACCAAGTGAGCTCCAGGAAAGGCGCAAAGCTACACAGAGAAACCCTGTCTCGAAAAACCAAAAAAAAAAAAAGATACTGAGTGGTTTAGGAATGGCTGGATGCAGCTCAGGGGAACAGCTATGGTCTAGCAGGTGTAAGGCCCCAGGCCGGATCCCCAACATCATAAAAACACGAAACAAGTAATTCAGGAACAGCTTGGAAAATTCCGCCCTACAAATGAATATTGTGTGCTTGCTTAAAAATATTTTAAAGCATATGAAAAACATTTACAATAAAATGAAAACTGGAAGATGTAAAATTCTATGGCTAGTATAATCCCATTTCTATTTTTTGAAAAAGTAGGGTCTACCACATATGCATACATGCAGTTTTTAGGTTAGGGAGAAGGGAGTGAGGTGATGGAGAATTTAGAGTGCGTGCTTTGCAAGCATTGAGGCACGGAATGCAATCCCCAGAACACAAGTCAAAAACCCAGTGGTGCACAATTGTAACCGAGGGCTGGAGGAGGTGGAGATAGGTAGATCCCCAGGGCTCACTGGCCAGCCCGTCTAACCTAAATATAGAGCTCCAGGCAAG